>CM062288.1:183311741-183540882 GCA_031216915.1 Pictodentalium vernedei
ACCCATTGGATGAAGCCTCTGTTCCTTTCACATTTCATGATATATGTATTCATGGACAGGAACGTAGCTAGAGGGTTCTTTAATGCGCGTGGGTGGGTGTTGATCAGTTGGATTTCTAACTGGGGTTCCACCAGCATATTTCAGAGTTGGGGGGGGGGGGGGGGAGGGGCGTTCCCCGGGGGAAATTTTTATTTTATTTTTTGAACCTCTGAGATGGATTTTGAGGCCTCTCTCTGGCTTAAATCTAGTCATTTTATCCACAAGAAAAATACAATTCAAATCGACTGGTTGCAAAAGTCTTTAAAGTTGAAAACATGAAAGAAATTGATTTCTTTGAATTTCCAAATATTGGAATTCAAACCTTCGAATTTCCAACTACTGAAAATTATGATGGTTATTGAGGGTGACCCGCCCCCCCCCCCCCCCCCACACCCCATCGCTACGTGCCTGTTCATGGGCCCATGTTTTCTCTCTGGTATAATTATTTATATATTTCGGATATCTCGTCCCGTTTCGCCCCTATTCACTCAAATCTGATATATTAGTTGAAAACGTCAAATGCAGTTAAGTATGATTTTTGATCTGGTCGATTAATTGCAGAATGGCCTGGTGGGTATACAAACTGAACGCTGAACAAAACAATACACGGTGGTGGACCCGGAAATTTTTGTTTGTGGGGTGCGGGCGTTGCATTCCATTCATGGGTCATGATGCGGAGCATCACCCGACTCGAGCGGTGGCGAGAACGAAGGTTTAGCGTTTTACCCCCTATGTAATATTCATTGATGTATATCTACCTTCTGGGTTCTAATTGAAGCGTCTAGACCTTCGTCTATTATCGCCTGTCAACTTCAAAAGTTCAGTGTAATGACTGCCTTTCCTGACGTTACCGGCGTTTGTTGTCAAGAAAAAGAAAATACGGGCAAAAGTCCGAAAAAAACGTCTTTCGCACATGCGCATTTCTGCGAAAGTATTTCCCCCAATAAACCAGGAGGTTATTAGGATTTGGGGGGGGGGGGGGGGGATTGCAGACACAATGTGGGGGGTGCCTGGATGGTTTCAGCGTGTCGCAAGTGAATGTTTTTGTTCGATAGTCTTAGTCTCAAAATCCCAGTTCTGAATCAGAGAGGTCTGGCTGGTCTACATCCATCTCAAAGATTTAGGGAAATGATGTCACAGTTACAGATAACCTAAATGTCCCCAAACGCGTTTTGTTGCTCATGCTTTCTACTAATGTAGGTCAGGCAAACCAAGAAGTGGGCAATCTTATGGCATACCGCCCGGTATCGCATCATCCAAGCTGAGTTTATGCCCATAAATCATTAGTAGAATGTGGTCACCATCTCTTGGCAGGTTCCCGAAAGTGCATGTCAAACTGAAATGCACATTAAATGTCACAAAAATCCAAACATCTATATTGGTGCATGGTGTGTATTCTAGAATGAACTCTCGAAGATATTGAGGAATATTGGCTCACATGCAATCGTACATTCATCTATTCATTATCGCATCCATCGTCGGTTCACACCCAAAACTGCAGTTTGATCATCCATGTTTTATTTCGTGATTATTCTTTGTGCACGGGATTGGCGGTCATATTGGAATTTTTTATGCGTGCACTTGTGTTTCTAAATCCAACTGACCTCTTCAAGACCATTACCAAGGGGTCCGGACACTGCTGTCAGATTTTAGATAACTGGCAAAATTCAAAAGTGGACATTTCAGTTTGGCCGAAGCCCAATCAGACGCCTTTGTTGAACAGATAGTGCTTCATATTAATATATACGGTGCCAAAACGCATGAACCTTGCTCTCCGATATTTTCAGCCTTTTTTTACGTCCAACAACCTCGTAGCATTTCCGACTCCTGGTAACCCATGCACAACACTCCCGTATTTCACTTTCACATTTTGGGGTTGTTCTTTTATTTCATGCATTGTCCACCCCAACGTTGAAAAATGCGTTCAGGTTCTAGCGTGGGATGTGTAGAGTTCAGGTTGGGTTGTTTTCAACTCACAACTCGACAACTTCTATATACATATGGCATTATAAGGGTCATGGCTCCCAAGGAGACTTTGAGTCAATAATGACGTTGCGTTGCAAAACTTTAGTTTTTGATGTCTTCTTGTGCACTTTGTTGGATGAGTTTGTTATTGAGGCAAGGTTGTTACCTACGGTGGCTGATTTAGGACACTCAAATATTTATTTTTATCTTTTACAACATGTGCGACGCGGGCATTGGTGGGATGCTTTGGGAAGGAGAGGGTAGGAGTGTTTCCAGTGTATTACATCCACAGTATTAAACACACGCGTAAGATATGTACACTGTTTTGGAGCTGAGGCTATAGTCGTGTTTTGAGTGCCGTGTGTCGAAAAAGTGTGTTCCACATACGGTGTGGAGGAGGGGCGGGGGAGGGGGGGGGGGGGCAGCGAGTTTATTACGCTATAGTTGTTCCATTTGTTTGTGTGAATTCCATCTCATTTTCTGTGTTTATTGGTATGAGAGTTATATGCGCTTATCGTAATTATCGTTGACAACATGTGCGAGGGAGAGGAGCGGTATTTCACGGGCATGGTTGGGATGCTTGAGGGTGGGGGTGGGTAGGTGTTTTTCCCATGTATTACATCCAGAATATTGAAAACACCCGCGAGATATATAAACTGTTTTGGTGGTGGGGGCTATATGTTTCATGTCATCAGAGTCACGTGATTTTATCTCGAGATAACGAGATGTTTTCTTGTTATAACGAGATCTTGTCTCGTTATAACGAGATACTATCTCGTTATAACAAGATCTTTTCTCGTTATAACGAGATCTTTTCTCGTTATAACGAGATACTTTCTCGTTATAACGAGATGTTTTCTCGTTATAACAAGATGTTTTCTCGTTATAACGAGATACTATCTCGTTATAACGAGATCTTTTTCTCGTTATAACGAGATCTCTTCTCGTTATAACGAGATACTTTCTCGTTATAACGAGATGTTTTCTCGTTATAACGAGATACTTTCTCGTTATAACTAGATGTTTTCTCGTTATAACGAGATGTTTTCTCGTTATAACGAGATCGTATCTCGTTATAACGAGATCGTATCTCGTTATAACGAGATAAAAATAAATATTTGAGTGTCCTAAATCAGCCACCGTAGTTACCAACCTTATGGAATATGAAATTTCGGAAAAAATATATTCTATAGATCAATTCGCTCCACACATAGCCGTGCACCTGTAAATTACGTAAGGATTGTCAGATTCGATGTGCCCCCGTGGTTAAAATGTCATACATCAGCCGAAGCGCAACAGATTTTGATAGAGTTGATCTATGGACTGGGAGCTGTGGGAGGGTTGGCAAGCTTTCTGTGACGTGGGTGGTCAATGCATACCCTCAATGAGGTGGGCTCTGCAGTCTCAGACATTTGTTGCTCTAATGTCGGTGTCTTTGTTGCTCTAATGTAGGTGTCTGTACGTACCTGGGGAAATTGTGAGATCCGATCCACACACAGCGTGTAAAAATGGCCAAGTAAACACCGTTTGAGCAAATTGAACGTTTCCCCACGTTTCCGATAACACGAGGTCTGTCACAAAATTCTGTTAGCAGTCTCAGATAATGGTTAACAGTCATTTAGAACGACATTTTGTTCGACAACAACGATTTTCGTTCTCGAATAGGATATTGGTTTTCGAAGTAAAGGTGTGTTGTCAAATTCAGGTCCTTAAACAGACGGAAATGCAAGCACAATCACACATACCCCCCCCCCCCCCCCCCCCCACACACACACACAGTCACAAACACCTTTCCACATACACATCAGTTTGTATCGAGAAAAAAGACCCACTGACATTCCCTACTGAAACGTGTGAAAAATATTCTACCTCTGTTTTTTATAAATGTATAAAACTCTACCCATTCCAGTGGCGTAGCATCCCCCCTAAAGTTTTTGTTACCCCCCCACGCCGCCCTCCCCCCCCCCCCCCCCCCCACCGCCATAAAAAAAAATTGGGCCAATGCAGGATTCATATAACATGAAGCTCCAAAAATGGTCTCCAACATAATCATGCGGTTAAACATGCCAACATTTTCTCGTGGGAGTCCTAGTCCTACAGGACCCTCCAGTCGTTACTCATCCTCCCACTTTCCTGGTGGGGAAGTTGGAAGAGGGCACAATGAACAGAGAACGTAACGATCTCGAACCCCAACAACGCCTTCTAAATATCATGTTTGCCCCCCCTCCCCCCCATTATAGAAACCTGGCTACGCGCCTAAGCCCAACACCCACTTGATCCAGTGGCCCAACATCCCCACCTTCCAACCCCATCGTCAATTTCAAGGATGACACAGTCACCCGACTCAAGAGCTCCGACCAAGAAGCCCGACGCCACTTCCCATACATTTGACCTAGTCGCCCAACAACCTTTCCTTTCGATGAATTCGTATAGCATGGTGCTCTACCATACCCCTGGGCCCCATCATTTCCCACCTCCCTCTTTTACCCCCTCTAGCCCCATTCTCAAATCCACCCACAACCCAGGGAAGTATGGGAAGGGAGAGATAGAGAGAGCTAGAGGGGTAGGGGAGGGGAAAGAAATGATTCGAAATTTAGACCTTGTGGGGTGTGCTCCTGGGAGTCTATCAATAACAAGATGAGGACACGAGAGCAATGAGCTGAAACATCATCGAGGCTTCAACTCACAAAGACTCTTATCATCGTAATCGTATGAGAATGGTGGGTTGCTTGGGTCTGGTCAGTTTGGTACCTTGGCGTATGTATGTTGCTCACTGGTGATCATCAATTCGTTGGAAGAAAAGGGTGTAAGGCCATCGAGTACTATGTCCTGGGGTTGGACGTCCCCTTTTGCAGGACCTCGGGAGGGACTCGTACCACGTGACTCATACCACGTTATGTGTGGCCATGCTGTGACGTCAGCACCATAGTGATACATGGTGCCAGTGCGAATGCACAACGTGTATTGTTAGGGTGACTCGTGTTCCCATCGTCCATTTCGTTTACTGGAGGCCGCCATCTTGGTTTCCTTGTGTAAGAGTAAATCGAATTACCCAAAGGGACCCAACAATCTTCCAAAAACGACCCAAAACTACCGAACTGGGTTCGGATTCTCCTAGCTTCCTCCTTAAAAGAGTAGCACGTAGTGCTATTAGGCGCGTTCTAGTAAACCGGAGTAAACTGAATTGCTCAAATAGACCTGGCAATTAATCCAAATCACAAGAAATTACCTCAAATCACCAAAAACAAGTTTATTTGGTTCGGATTCTCACAGAATCCTCCTTATAAGAGTAGCACGTAGTGCTATCGGGCCTAGAAGTCTCCAAAAGTCGGGTTTCTTTGTATAAATGTAAGCATAATTACCCAAATGGACCTGACAACTATTTTTGTAGTTCGGATTTCTTCAGATTCTTCTACTTTTAACTGTTCTGGCTAATCTCACTCCGGCATTTCCGGATTTGTTCTACCTATGTTATGACTTCTATATTTTTGACCTGACTATTCCGATTTTCCCCGATGTGTCCGGTGCTAATACACGATGGATAACAGTGTGTACACATCGCATGCAGCACATGGAATTCGCTGGATGTGCTATATGCTTGTGTGCTAGTGCACAATGTGTCACAACGTATGCACATCACATGCAGCACATAGGCACATGCAGGATGTGCTGATATGTGTTTGTGTGCTAGTGCACAATGTGCGCACAACATATGCAGCACATAGGCACATCCGAGTATTGGAGGATACATTTTGGAGAATACATATAGAAGAATATCCTTTGGGGGATATTTATTGGAGGGTACATTTTCGCGGATACCTTTTAAAGGATGCTTATGTATCCTAGTGCGGCTCGTGGCTTGTAGATTAGCCCCGTGGCCTTCATGTGTCTCAGACCACTACTATTGTCTTACGCATAGTCACCATCCAATGACCATCTTCTACTGTAATCACCCAAATTCATAGTCATCTACCACCCTTAGAGCATTCTACAGTTACTGTTGACTTCTAGCACTATTCGTACTTCCTAGCTATGCCCGACCCTGTCTCGACTCTGCCCTCGGTCGGGTCTGTAATTGGCTCAATCAGATCGCTCCATTCATCTAACCTCGTATAGGTTTTTACCTTCTCTTGACCTTGAGCACGCTAGGGTACCGATATGTGCTAATGTGAAAACGCATGCAGCGCACGGACACATGCAAGATGTGTCGATATGTGCTTATGTGAAAATGCACAATGTGCGCTCAACACATGCATCCCATAGGCACATACGATGATAAAAGGGATTCTAGGCATACACAGACTATAGGAGGGATTCCACGGAATGTGGGACTGGTGGTTGATGGGATGTGGATGTGTGCTAGTGCACAATGAGTCAGAATGTGTACAAGTCACATGCTGTACAGGCACATACTGGATATGCTGATACGTGCTCGTGTGCTAGTGCACGTAGTGCGCACCACACATGCAGTACATATCTGCTTGTGAGCTAATGCACAACGTGCGCACAACACATGCAGTACAGACGATGAAAAGGGATTCTGTTGTCTGTCTCCTATGCCTATAGAACCCCCCTTTCCTCGTATGTGTCTATGTGCTGTATGTGTTGTGCGCACATTGTGCGCTAGCACAGAAGCACATCCAGCGTGGGGAGCCCACGTGCTACATACGATTGGTACACCAGAAAAGCTAGAAGCAGAAGATTCTGAAGAAATCCGAACTAGATAAATAGTTGTCGAGTTCATATGGGTAATTATACATACTCTTATACAAAGAAACACAACTTCTGGAGATCTCTCGGTCCTATAGCACTACGTGCTACTCTTATAAGGAAGATTCTGTGAGAATCCGAGCCAAATGAAGTCATTTTGAAGATTTGAGGTATTTTTGGTGGTTTGGAGTAATTGTCGGGTCTATTTGGGTAATTAGATTTGCACCAGTTTAAAAGAACGTGCCTGATAGCACTTGTAAGGATGATTTCTAGTGGCATCCAAACCCGCAGTTTTGGTTAGTTTTGGCGATTTGGGGAGATTGTAGGGTCCTATTGGTTAATTAGATTTACTCTTATACAAAGGAACACAAGCCCAGAACACATCCCACGTCCTGTTGAAGTCAATGGGTCACATACCAACCACGTGCCACCATAGAAACAAGATGGCGGCCTATAGTGAACGAAATGGACGCCGGAAACACGTATCATCCTAACATGTGCTGTGCATGCGGGCTGATACCACGTATCACTATGGTGATGACGAAACATGGCGCTCACGCGCTACATGCATGACAGGTACATATAACGTCACTGGATCGTCTGATATGACGTCATTTCCGAGGTCCTGCACCGAGGTCTGTAAAGGAGGGAACATAGGCGTACGGGAGGTAGAATTTTTTTTTTTTTTTTTTTTTTTGGGGGGGGGGGGGGGGTCAATACAGAATTGCCCGAAAAATTGGCAATGAAAATTGTGAAAACTTCGTGGCACTGAGAGCAATTTTGAGGCTTCCCAAGTACTCAGTCAAGGTATTTTCAGAAGGGTCACATGGCCTTATTAACAGAAAATTTCTTAATACATATTTGTTGAATTAAATTCTCCTCTGGAGACCCGTGCATGTGCATGTCAAACCACTTGGCGAGGATACTTTCAGAGGAAAGTAAAATTTTCATCTTTGTCTGCTGACGTGGCGTGGTTGTCGTTACTGCCAGCTGTGTCTTGAGATACTATCGTGAGTTCTGAACCGAGCTGCAGATTAGAACTCACGATAGTATCGCAAGACACAACTGACGATAACGACATTCACGTCACGCCATCAAATAAAGGTGAGAAATTTTACGTTCGGCTTGCAATCTTTTCCAACAATAACAGTGCAGCCGGAACTATCAGTTTTCTGTGTTTTTTCTCCGCTATCAACAATACCAATTTGCATTTGATTCTTTTCCAGAACGCGAATTAATTTTATGAGTACATCCGAATGTCCATCATTTTGTTAATATTTTTGCTTTCGCTGTTTGATTTTTTTCTTCTTGCTTTGCCCGAATTTTTCCAACTGTTTTGCCCACATTTGAGGGGGGGGGGGGCAGTTCCCCCCCCCGCCCCCCTGGCTCGTACGCCTATGGGAGGGACGTACAGCCCCTGACATACTACTCACCAGATCTCTGTTGGAAAGAATGGTGGTGTAAGGTCGAATGGGAGGTGGGGTCGGGCTTCTTGGTCGGGCCACTAGGCCGAGTGACTATGCCATCATACGCTGTCGTACATGCACACGTTAGGCTAGTTGAGAAAGTGAAAATAGTTACTTTTTTAAAAGCTTCAAAGATCAGCTAAAGTGTTCATGTATTTGAAAGCCTCATTCAAAATCTTTGGGCTACCGTCTAGTATTTTCCGAATACAGTACATTCGGAATGTGGAACCTTCGGTGTAATGAGCCTTCGGAATATCGGACCTTCGGAGTATTGGACCTTCGGGGTATTGTGCCGTCGAATGATTTGTCCTTCGGAGCATTGAATCATCTGAATATTGGAAGGTCATAGTGTTGGGCCTTCGGAATTTCGGACCTTTGATGTATTGGGCCTTCGGAATATCGATCCTTCGGAGTATCGTACTGGGCTATTGAAATATCTGTCCTGCGGATCAATGGGTATTCGGATTAAGGGACCGAAAACTAGTTAGCCTCCGCACAACCGCCATCACCCTACCACCACACATTGCATTTGTTCCACCGCGCAATGCGGAGAAGAAAACAATTAGCATCATACTATATTAATGAAGTATCATACTAAAATAAAGATTTTTGACCCTAATTGTACGTCATACTACAAGGTTAAGATTTTCCCAATAACCGCACTGCATTTTTGCACAGGTCATTTGGTGCATTACGAAGAAAAAAAATAAGACAATGATGTCATATTCTTCACTTGTGACTTTGTGTGACATCACTCGTGTTCTTCAAAGTTTGGATTGGACGAACATTTGGAACGTTGACTGGAATGGTTCAGAGTAGCAACGTTCGATAAGCCAGAAGAAGGTGGTTTTTGTTACAGAGTAAAAACGCTGTAAGGTAAGTAACGTAGACTAGTATCCGTATACTTCTTCTCATCGCTACTATGTTATATAAGGTATTTAAATCATAGTCATAAATGTTGGGTTGGCGGTTGAATCGCAAAATGAAAAAGGCTCGCTGCAAATGCAAAACACAACCAAATTTACAGGTGTTGCAGGGACCTCCCAGTTATTTTGGAAATAGAGGGCAGAGCAAAATCAAATCCATACTGGAACCCTCAGGTCGTCACCCCACCTCTCACTTCCTTCCTGAGGGGGAAATGGCAGGATGGGATAAATACCCGAGGGTCCTAGTTGTAGTTGCCTAGGACTAGACTGAATCTGACAAGCGAATTTGTAAATTGTAGATGTACGTGTGATGTTGGGGTGTAGACTGTAGTCCAGGAGTGTAGCTAGGATTTTACACGTTTGGTAGGTTGTGAGTTGAGTTTTATGGATCTGCGGATGATGGACAGATGAAGGTCACCTGCGACCATCTCCCGGACCCCTTTCGGTGGTCTTCTAGACCTCCCCCTGAAAATGTTTTGAAATTTCAAGTCCAAGAGAAATAGGCCTACTCTTTTCTTTTTTACTAAATTTTAAGGAATTTAAATGAGTAATTTTGTTGATTGAAATAAAATCTATAGGTGGTTTTCTACATATTACTAGGGTACCTTAGCCAATGTTTATCTTGTCCAAACTTGGGCCTAAAGACGTAATACAATGTATTACAAAATTTGTGTTCAAGTTTGGACAAATTTTAACCACGAGTGCATCTTTTTGAAATTGGCTGGGGAGGGGGGGGGGGGGTGGGGGCGTCGGTCACATTACCCCAAATGATTAGTTCAGCAGTCTGAATGTAGTGGCAAGTTAGTAAGGTATGGGTAGTGGTTTTGTCTGGATCACTGATTATTCAGCTGTGTGATTCGGTTTCACCAAAATCAGAAACTAAAATATTAAGGACCACTAACTCGAATCAAAATGTGAGTTGAGTGACAATAAGTGGAATGCTTTAAACAACTGCTGAACAACTGTACTTGTTTTAAGCATTCCACTCGCGCATTAATTTAAAGTTACGAATTCGCTTCAGGCGTATGGCGAGAAAAAGCAAAGTAATTTTATTATTGGACGGGATAGGCTCAGCTGGCTTTGTTTCATCTGTAATATTGCAGATTTTATCATGAAAGTTCAATGCAGATTGTGCTGTGTGATTTATAAATAATATTGACTTCCATTGAAAAAAGTGCGGGGGCAACCCCCTCCCCATTTGCCCCCCCCCCACCCCACCCCCAGACCACCACTGCTTTCAGTGTTTTGTCGTGCATATGTTGAACTATTCAACAGCCACGTTTTTTTGAGGTGGCTCTTAACTGGGACGTTTCGGCTAATGCTACCTGTGCCTTTCTCGGAAATTATAACGATCGGGTAAAAGATCTACCTGCTAGTGGTCTAGTAGCAATTCAGGTGAAGACAGCCGACAAGATCATAGTCATATTCACAGGCCTGTACAAATTTGAAATTAAGGCAACTTGAACGGCTCTCGCACTATGTGTTTCGTTGTTTACTAAAGGGTGGTACGAAAAATTGTCCACATCTCGTTGGTTACGTAGGTTACCAATGTTCCGAAGGTCCGGTACCCCGACATACCGATGTTCCGAATGTCAAATACGCCTGAGGTCCAATATTGTTCAAGGCAAATGTTCCGGAGGTCCACTGATATACTCAGAAGAGGCGAGGACGATATAGCCTCTGGACGATATACTTCGAGGGTCAGCTACTCCGAAAGCCCAAATAGTTGAAAAGTCCAATACTCCGAAAACTCAATAATCTGAAGGACCAATAGGGCCTACTCCGGTTACACTACACGCCGAAGTCCTACAAATGGTGAAACCCAATACGAAAAAACAACCGAAAATTGTCTTTGAAAACTCCCGGCGCCAGTCGATTCAAAATCTTCGGAATATTGGATCTTTGGAATATTCATTTGGGCATTCGGTGAATTGAACCTTATGAATATCTGACATTAGGCGTATCGAACTATCGAGGCGTCAGAATATCGGACATTCGGAATATTAGGCCTTTGTAATGTCTGACTTTAGTCCGGAGTACTAACTGGGCCGCTGGTACTTCAGAGAATGATTTCTCGTGACTCACGGGTGTGTCATGACCTTGACCCAGCGTTATAACTCAAAAGTCAAGGACGCAGACCGTTCGTTTGTCCCCCCCCCCCCCCCACCCCCACCCCCACAATTCTAACTTCGTTCCATAACGCCAAGGTCATGAACACAGATCGTGTATCTGTTCTAACTTTCAAGTATGTCCGATCCTTGAAAACAAAGTTTCGACAGACCTTATTCATCTTTTATACAATGCTTGCTCGTGATTCAAGTGTGTGTCATGGCCTTGACCTAAGGTTATAACTCAGAACTGGAAATGAGACAGGTATGAGTGCAATTGCTCTCGTCAGCACCCGTGTTTTCTATTTTACGGGAGCTAAAAAAATGTACTCGTTGAAAAATACTGTGGAGCACTAATATACTGTGAGGATAAATGTGTGTCGTTTTGAGAAAGCAGCACTCTGTGGCCAGTGGCAAGTTACTGTCATAATTCAGCAATTCCTTATACATTTAACCCTTTGAACACTAGTGGTATTTGCCATGCCAGTTCAATGACAACAATTAGAAGAGTCCATATTCATTATTTGGGGTAAACCAATCAATATTTTCAACGTGCAGCCTCGGGGCTGCACGTTGAAAATACTGATTGGTCTACCCCACATATTAACTGAACAACTATCCTACATAATGACGTTATGACATATCATGTTCTTGGCTGGAAAAGCTGCCGCTCAGGTTCAAAGGGTTAATTTTTCTGGTGTTTGGTGACAGTTTTCCCTCGAAAATTCATATATTAACATTTTACGGGTGTAATTTACTCTCATCTCTGATTTCGCGGGAGCTTAAAAGTGCACCCGTCGATTTTCTTCATTTTCAGCACTGATAACTTGAATGTCACAGACCGTTCGCCTGTCATGACACACATCAAAACAAAACAAAAAGGCGGAAAAAGCATCTACAAGCATGTACACAATCTATTTTCACTGAATTTTTGACAGCTACACTAGTTCAACTTCTTGCATGCTGCTGGCAGATATTCTGCTCAGGGCAGGATTTCTCCTGCCGCTGAAATACGTATAGTTTGGGCACATTTATTCAAATGACCACCCCTCCCTCCACACACACCTGAATTGAATGGATGTTTACATCAATGATTACTTGTCTTAAATTTAGCTAAATTTTACATCAAATCTTGGCATGGCTGCTTCCTAGCGACCATGACTGGATTTAATGAAAAATGTCTTGAAAATACTCAGCGGGTTAAGAGTTAATGGAGTTTTTCTCCTTTGTATTACAAACTTAAAATCACTGCCATGCTTAATCTTTTGAGGTCATATTCGGGGAGCACTCATTAGCTCTGCTGATATTTTCTTCTCTTTCCAAGCGAGGGTACTTATATTACATTTTACCAAGAATTGCACTTCTGATATGAAAACCTGCTTGCCTTACATTAAAGGCTCCAATCAAACATTCTCCAAAACAGGTAAACATTGTCACAATGACTCACATCAATTATATGAGACAGGATAAAGCATGCAATTTACTTGCTGACATACTTGTTTACTTGCATGGTCATCATACTGCATCAGTAGCTGGAAATGGTCATTCTTGGGGAGGGGGGGGGGGGGGGGGGCACTGAAGATTTGCAAGACGTGACGTCCTATTTTTTATTCGGCTCCTTTTAACACCCACCCACCCACTACGTGCAAATTTGCTACTACCGTTCTCAGACACCCACCCCCACTCTCCCATTAAAATCCAAAATAAACTTACCCCAACTGCCCACGTGGGGGCACGATGATGCTGTGTGCTGAGACGTACTGCACGCCGAGGTGCACATGTCTTCAGCCAATCTAACCCTGTCTGTGCTGTGTAGTACGCAGTACCGCTGTGCAGCTGCGCGTCGTTGCTCGGTGGTTCTCTCCGGGTACTCTGGCTTCCTCCATCCGTAAACCTGTCACAGACACGATATGACCCTTGTTGTTAAAGTCTCGTTAAACACCAATAAATAAATAAATCAATTAATAAATAACTTGGGTTGAATTTAGTGCATCAGAGAGAATTTTCCCAAAATATTGTCTGCACATTTTCTACATTTCGAACAAGACACCCACCCCCTACTAACGTGTGACATTTTCCCAGATTAAGCCCAATATTCTCACATATAAAGCCTCCTGATGTTGTATTTATGTTAAGAATGTGATGCACAACATCATCTTTAAGGTTTGAAACACAAATGATGGTATATATTAGCTGATATATTGATATATTTTTTAAAAATTCAAAAATTTGCACAAGTTGGAAATGCACATTTTTGGCGCACTCAAGAGACCCACCCGCCCCCACGTCACGTCTTGGAAATTTTGGGTGCCCCCCCCCCCCCGACTGTTGAGTTAATTTACTGTTGAATGTGGAAACAAATGACATCGTAATCAGAACTCTGTTTTAATAAACTGTTGAACTAAACTATCCCTATCAATCAAAAGCATGATGGGAGATAAATTGTGACCAGCTTGGTTTTTGACGTCACAGTCAAGGGTCCATGTGATTATAGATGGTCCTTGCATTGCGAAAAGTTTAGGCGAGTGATTTATCACTCACATAAAACTCTTAAAACGTTCCCTTCTAAGGTGGGAGATTTTTTTAATAAAATCACTGTTCCAAGAGCAAAGACTTTCTGCGGCAGAGTCGCTTCAAGTTGAACTCGTTTGGGTTGAGTGCTAGAATCATGTGTTAACCCTTTGAACCTTGGTGGTATCTTCCATATCAATTCAATGCAACAATTGGAAGAGGCCATATTCATTATTCGGGAGTAGTCCAATAAATATTTTCAACGTGCAGCCCAAGGCTGAAAACATTGATTGGTCTACCCCACCCATTCACTTTGCAGACATCCCACTTAATGCAATTACGACGCATAATGTTCCTGGGCCGAAAAAGCTGCCTCTCGGGTTCAAAGGGTTAAGGCCCCATTCTGAAGTACAGGTAACACCGCCACAAGACTTCATTTTCTGTGAATGTGCTTCATATTCCCTTTTAATAGAAATTATTAGTTCCCCACGGTTTACCGAAGCGAGGGGACTTGTGGATTGCACCATGTCCGTTTGTCTCAGTCTGTCAGACTGTATACCCACTTGACCTTTTACCACATATCTCATGGGCGCTTTGACATTTTTTTTTAATTTTCAGCATTGATTAGACATTATGTAAAATTGATGCACGTTAATTATTTTTCGAAAAAATTTCAAGATGGCTGACTGGAGGCCATTTTTGTTGGGATTTGCGTGTAATTAGTTTTCAACCCAGAACTCAGTCTAAACATTTCCGATTTCAATAATGTTTGGTCTGGAGGTGTAGCAGCATAAGATAAATAACATATGAAACGGGTTTCTTTTCTCGCGCAAAAAATATGCAAATTAGACGAACTTAAGCTTTTTTCAGCCATATTTGTATATATTATGTTGGTGTGTACTGTTATCAACTGTATCTCAGAGACGCTTAGACACTTTTCAAATTTTCAGCAATGATCTGACATTTTGTAGAATTGATGCGTGTCAATTTTTTTGGAAATAAGTCAAGATGGCCGCCTAGCGGCCATTTCCTTTTGCAAATTAGTTTTCGGGTTTTCTGTCTAGAACTTCTAAACAACATTATTTCCGATTTCAATAATTTTGGGCATGGAGGTGTAGCAGCTTAAGATAAATAACATATCATACGGCTTTTTTTTTCTAGCGCATAAATTATGCAGATTAGATGAACTAGATTAGATGACCCCTGCACAAGACCGACACATCAGGACGTCTCACTTGCGGGATCGCTTCCTTCCGTCACAAGGACAGCAGCAATTACTCCTGGTAGAACTAACAACAGAATCAGTGCACAAACTGTCCGCAACAGACTCGCTGAACACTATATCCGAAGTAGGAGTACATGTATACCACGGACCAATCCTTATCTAACGTCATCGTACCGTCAGAATGGAATGGGTACGTCAGTGCGTTCGCTGGACTCAGCTGCGTTGGATCACAGTTCTTTTTAGTAATGAATCACGATTTTGTCTACGGCGCGCTGGTGGTAGGGCAAGAGTGTATCGCCGACGAGGAGAACGGATTTCTGATGCTTGCGTGTGGGAATACGACCGTTTCGGCGGGGGTAGTGTAATCGTTTGGGCAGGAATTCCTTGCACCATCGATTTTGTTGATCTTCATCGATGGTAATCTGAATGGACAGCGATATAGGGACGAAATTCTTAACGCTGTTGTTGTCCCGTTGTTCAACGCTAACGTCGGATTGCAGTTATTCCAGCAAGACAATGCCCGATGTCACGTGGCGCGTATCTGTAGTGACTTTCTTGAGGAGAAGAGCATCGAACTTCATCCCTGGCCCCCACTTTCACCAGATTTGTCACCAATCGAGCATCTTTGGGATCAATTGGACCGTCGGGTACGACTTCATGATCTTCAGGCGTTAGGCGATTTACGTAATGTTCTAAGGAGTAATCGAACGCAGAACCACATGGTGACATCCAGATACTTATCAGGACCCTGCGCCGTCGATGTATTGCCATCCATAAGCCAAACGGCGGACATACACGCTATTGACTGCATGTGTGAACTTTTCATTTCCCCCCATGTCTGAATTGCGACGTCCTGATGTGACGCTGGCAACGGTAAGAACACGAAATTATGAAAATTCGTACAGCTAGACTCGAAATATGAAATTTACAATAATTTGTTTGGGGTTAAAGTCGATCTTACTAAAAAATTGCTCCTCAAAGTTTATTATACTTTTTTTTTGACTCGGTATATATGGAAAAGCTCTGTTGATGCCGGTTTACTTGCTGGTGATAAATTTCAACAGTACACTACAGTACAGTACGTTGGGGGAGGGGGGGGGGGGTAGATTGTCGCTAAATCGTGGTGATGCAGATTTTCCACTCGTAAAGTTTCTAAATTTGCATCAAAATACACGAACGAACCACAAAATTACACCTCATAGACCCGGTGGACCATTGGATGAAATCTAACCCACCGTGATTTAGCGACAGTCCACCCTCCACGTACTTTACTTGGATAATTATGAGCGTCGTTATGCCCCCGACCCCGAAAGAGGATTCAGGGATATCTAGTGAAGACGCCCGTCTGTCCAACTGTCCGTCTGTCTGGCCGTACAAAACGATTTGGATTGTAATTTCAAAGCCACCGGTCGGATTTGGATCGCCTTTGTTATGCTGACAGACCCGCATGGGGAAAAGGATTTGCACAAGGAATAATAATTTTTCCCAGAGTTATGGCCCTTTTTCACTCTTTCGGCTTGAGAAAACTCAATACCTTTAAGACTATCGAACATGCCTACGGGTCGGGGGTAGTGGCCCACGCTTTGTGTAGCCCTTGTTAGTATTGTTTCGCTCAACTCCTTGTAGTTTAGGCCATTCCGAGCTTCCTCTGACAATCCGTCCTTTAAACCATATGGGACGTAGCCCAGGTGTTTAAAAGGGTGTGACAGGGGAAGCTCGGGTTAGATAGAGACACACACCGATTACTTTTGTTCTGCGTCAAATCTAGCGCCCAAGTTTTGCACGTGTCGTTTTTGGTGTTTTGGGCAGACCGCATATCGGAGTGCCGATGGATGGGAAAATAGTGAACATATGTGGTCTTACATGTACATATTACCTGTATCTTTTGAAAAACTGTTATATATACAATCCCACAACCCACCCCTTCCACCCCATAAAAGTGCAATATTTTGAGTGGAATTATAAGTATACACCTTTTAGACTTTTAAATGAAGCTTTTCGCCATGCAAACAAGAATGAACCACTTCGGTGTTCATTTTTTTGTTTGCACTTACCCCAAAACTACATTTAGAAGTCAAAAAAAATTCTTATTTTGACACCCTATGCGTTCACACAGATCCGCTGTGTGAAGATTACCATAAAAGTTCATGACCAACACGCAACGACCATTGCGGCCATTTCTCGATGGTCCAAACACCCGCTGGTAATCAATCAGTCAGTCAATCAGTACATCAATAAAGGGCGCGGATGATGACATGGGAGAGCTTTGTGAGAATCCCCTTCGGGAATTCACACACTTTGTTGAATGTCTCTGTCGGTCAAAATGCAATGACCGCAGCGTATCTGCCATTCATTTCTTATAACACCTATAGTTTGCAATTAGTTGAAGAGGGTATTCAGAGCCATGACATGGTGGAATAAGAAAACATTGTATGCTTATAAAACACTTCGCTGGGTGTGTTCATATTGGATGGGTAATTCCTTGTCTGCGAAACACCTCAAGATCTTAGCACAGGAAGCTATTTGAGTGTCCATTTCATATTTATGTTTAATTCGATAAGATGTGATAGAAAATACTTGTATACCACTCAAACAATATACCGATGACTTGAACTGAAAAACTTCCTAAATTGGTCAAAGTTACATTCTTTTTAATACTTCTATAGGCAAAGTATTGCTTGGAAGAATTATTTCTTGTTCTCGACCGAACTGAAGTAGTATGTAATGTGGTTTTGAGGTCCATTCTGGATGACCCCGGTGGATGACCCCTGAAGTGACGTCATGTCACGTGACGTAGTGGCGCCATGTTGTGTTGTCATGGTTACCCGCGTGAGCGGCCATCTTGTGACGTCATCTCCATAGTGACGCGTGGTGTTAGTGCGCATGCGCAGCGCGTGTTGTTAGGGTGATACGTGTTTCCGTCGTCCATTTTGTATACTGGAAGCCGCCATCTTGGTTTCTATGGTAGCACGTGATTGCTATGTTACATAAGGCCTACAATAGGACAGGGGTATGTTCGGAGGGTACGTTCGATTGAATCGGAGTATTTTCTGGAACGACTTCCCTGGATAATTACCACAAACAACCCGACAACTTGTATTATTTCGAATTCTTTCAGAATTTTCTGTTTCTATCTATATATGCAATAGTTTACGTCTACCTAGGCATGTTCCTTTATTCTAGAGTATACTCCAGTAGCGTAGAAGAGCCTATTAATTGGAACAGCTTTACTTATTATTACTATATTTAGCAATTTCTGGTCTATTCTTGTTAGTTCTGACCCTATTCCAAGTACTCTTGTTGTTTCATTTATCTAGATTATAACTAACCAATTAGATTGCTTGATTTCCCATAATCTGTATGCAGGGTTATCTCCCTTCTATATAACAAAAGACTACATCCAGTGGTCATATCCCATGGAATCCCATTTTTTGCAAAACACCTGTGGCTATGGAATCCCTTTTTTGTCGTATGAGGCCATGAGGGCTATGTAAAAGCCCTCAATGAGTCCTCATTTATTATCCCTCATACCCTCATTGAATTTTGAGGTTATGAGGACCTTGAAAAATCCCTCAATGAGGTATAATTTACTACGACTCTTATCCTCATTTCAGTATTTAACAGGTATATCCTATGGATTCCCATTTTGGAAAACGCCTGTGACTGTGGAATCCCTTTTTGTCGTATGAGGCCATGAGGGCTATGTAAAAGCCCTCAATGAGTCCTCATTTGCTATCCCTCATAGCCTCATTGAATTTTGAGGTTATGAGGACCATTAAAAATCCCTCAATGAGGCACAATTTACTACGACTCTTAGCCTCCCATTGAGGGATTTTTAATACGACTCTTATCCTCATTTCAGAAAAAAGGGGTGCCGAAGGCCATATGTTTTTCAAAAAAGGGGTGCCGAAATTGGGGTGCCGGGATATTGCCATTGATATATGTTTTTATTATGCAGAAGGGAGATAACTATGTACGATTAAGTACAGGTTATGGGAAATCAAGCAATCTAATCGGTTAATTATAATTTATATAAATGATCTAGATAAATGAAACAACAAGAGTACTCGGAATAACGTAGGAACTACTGGTATTACGTACCACCTTATCAGTAACAGGATGATACAAAGCATTTGGTAGGTTAATACTATAAACAGTTAGGATGGGACCTATAGGGGAATATACCAACCATACTCTGCTGCCGTTCTGTATTACCAGGAATTGACTCCACCCCAGAATACCGCTCAATAATATGAAGCACCTGGTGGATCAGTAGTACCAAGGGCCAGCAAGAGACCTACAGGGATATGTACAGCCTATGCTATACCACCGTTCTGAACTACCAAGCATTACCCCCACCCCCACAAAATCACTAGGTCTACCATAATGTACTACATATACCAGCCATATAATAAAACAAAGCAATCGGTTGGTTAATAGTACCAAGCACTAACGGGGGCCTATAGGTGTATTTACCACCCATACTATAGTACCGTTCTAAACTACCAGGCAGTACCCCTATCCACAATACCCCTATGCCTAGCATTGCATACTACCTATACCAGTTATAGGATAGCATGGAGCATCAGGTGGATTAATAGTACTAAGGGCCAGCAAGAGACCTACAGGGATATGTACAGCCTATATAGTATCCTCAGATAAGTATCCCATAAAAGGTATCCTCGATAGGTATCCTCGAATAATACAATACCAGGCCATGGGTATCCTCAAATACCGAGATGAGGCTAAGAGTCGTAGTAAATTTTGCCTCATTGAGGGATTTTTAATGGTCCTCATAACCTCAAAATTCAATGAGGATATGAGGGATAGTAAATGAGGACTCATTGAGGGCTTTTACATAGCCCTCATGGCCTCATACGACAAAAAGGGATTCCACAGTCACAGGCGTTTTCCACAATGGGATTCCATAGGATATACCTGTTAAATACTGAAATGAGGCTAAGAGTCGTAGTAAATTATACCTCATTGAGGGATTTTTCAAGGTCCTCATAACCTCAAAATTCAATGAGGGTATGAGGGATAATAAATGAGGACTCATTGAGGGCTTTTACATAGCCTCATGGCCTCATACGACAAAAAAGGGATTCCTTAGCCACAGGTGTTTTGCAAAAACTGGGATTCCATGGGATATGGCCATTGGATATAGTCTTTTGTTATACAGAAGGGAGATAACTGCATTATGGGAAATCAAGCAATCTGATTGGTTAGTTAGATAAATGAAACAACAAGAGTACTAGGAATAGGGTCAGAACTAACAAGAATAGACTAGAAATTGCTAAATATAGCAATAATAAGGTATAATGTTCCAGTTGATAGGCTCTTCTACGTTACTGGAGTATACTCTAGAACAAAAGAACATGGCCAGATAGACGTAAACTATTGCATATATAGATAGAAGCAGAGAATTCTGGGTAATTGCCAAAGGAACCTGTCTTTTAATGGGAAAAACGTTATGGGATAGGGATCCAAAAAGGGATTCTGGGAGAATTCTAATCCAGAACATTACTCCCGTTCAATCGAATGCACCCCTTGTACACCTTAGTACTATAGCACTACGTGCTAAGCCGATCAATTGGGGAAATAAAGTCAATTTCGGTGATTTGG
Source organism: Pictodentalium vernedei (assembly GCA_031216915.1). NCBI lineage: Eukaryota > Metazoa > Mollusca > Scaphopoda > Dentaliida > Dentaliidae > Pictodentalium > Pictodentalium vernedei. The sequence continues at coordinate 183,332,317 of CM062288.1, forward strand.
GGTGGATTTTGGTGATTTGGAAGGATTGTCGGGTTGTTTGTGGTAATTCTACAAATCGGGAAATTACTCTTCGATTACAATCGAACATACCCTCCGAACATACCCCGTTCCATTGCAAAAAAATTGGGTAACATAGCAACCACGTGCTACCATAGAAACCAAGATGGCGGCCTCCTGTATACAAAATGGACGACGGAAACACGTATCACCTTAACAACACGCGCTGCGCATGCGCACTCACATCACGTATCACTATGGAGATGACGTCACAACATGGCCGCTCACGCGGGTTACCATGACAACCAAACATGGCGCCACTACGTCACGTGACATGACGTCACTTTCGAGGTCCGGCACCGAGGTCCGGCAAACTACCCTTGAAACATACGAGACATACTACTAACTGAGTTACATGAGATACCGATCATTTTGTGAGAACTATTCCGAGAAGTCTCGGTGATTTGCTTTGCAGCGAATCTGAGCCCATCAGATCTGCCTGCCTTCGAATCTGCGCCATTGATGGAAAAAATCAGCGCCATGACATGTCTCAAAATTTCCTCATTGGCTTCAAAACTACGTAGGATAATATTACTATTTAACTTATGATGATCTTGTGAGTTATAAAACTGAAGATTTCGTGAGTAATTGTGTTTCTCTGTTATGTTTTTTATATAACAATCTTGTTATCTTGTTCGGAAATCAGGTTTTACGGAAAAGCTTCGGGAACTGGACTGATCAGTGCCATTTTTCACACAAATGGACACAAATTCGTTCTCGTTTTGTAACTGGAGATGCTCGAGGACGCAGTCAGGCCCACAGCAAAATTTTGTAATAATCCCCCTGTGTTCTTTTCTTGTTAATTACTCGCCATATTTATATCATTTGTTGTCGATAAACACGCATCTTCTTCTTAAAATCGGAAGCAATAATTATGCGCAAAAATCGCGAACGAATCCGAGGGGAAGTAATAAACGAACTGATTCTGTAAGCGCCGGTCACCCCAAGTGTATACAATACGAATAGCAGACTACATTTGCACAACATATTTCTGAAAACTAAATATTTTTATTTTTTGTCTCGAAAACATAGCTTGCGGCCCGTCATTGGAACAAGCTCATTCCAATAGTAAAAATAATACAATTTTGTTGGAGATTTTTGTGAACAGCGCAGCCAATTTTAGTCGTTACATCAGTAAAAAGTTAAATTACATAGAGAGTAATCGCCTGACTGGACTGCTTACGCACGAGTGTTTTACATTATAGTCCCTCGCCTCGAATGAATTATTTCACGTAACCAGTCCAGTCAAGCGATTACTATGTTTATTAGTCCCCTACCGGCATCGCCGGAGGGGACTATAGGTTTGCACTCCGTCCATCCGTCAGTCTGTCCGTCTGTCAGTCTGTCAGTCACACTTTAGTTTTCCGGAGTTTTTTTGGAAACGCTTCAACGGAATGATTTCATTTTTGGTAAACTACTATAGAACGATGACTTACAGATCAAGTTTGAGTTTCATGCTGGTTGCATTATTCTTGTGTGAGTTACGGCCTTGGAAATATGGAAAAGCACCAAAATATCAGTTTTCCGGAGTTTTTTTGGAAACGCTTCAACGGAATGATTTCATTTTTGGTAAACTACTAGAGAACGATGACTTACAGATCAAGTTTGAGTTTCATGCTGATTGCATTATTCTTGTGTGAGTTACGGCCCTTGGAAATATGGAAAAGCACCAAAATATCAGTTTTCCGGAGTTTTTTTGGAAACGCTTCAACAGAATGATTTCATTTTTGGTAAACTACTATAGAACGATGACTTACAGATCAAGTTTGAGTTTCATGCTGATTGCGTTATTCTTGTGTGAGTTACGGCCCCTGGAAATATGGAAAAGCACCAAAATATCAGTTTTCCAGAGTTTTTTTGGAAACGCTTCAACGGAATGATTTCATTTTTGGTAAACTACTATAGAACGATGACTTACAGATCAAGTTTGAGTTTCATGCTGATTGCATTATTCTTGTGTGAGTTATAGCCCTTGGAAATATGGAAAAGTGCCAAAATTTCAGTTTTCCGGACTTTTTTTGGAAACGCTTCAACAGAATGATTTCATTTTTGGTATCCTACTATAGAAGGATGACTTACAGATCTAGTTTGAGTTTCATGCTGATTGCCTTATTCTTGTGTGAGTTATTGCCCTTGGAAATGTGGAAAAGCGCCAAAATATCAGTTTTCCAGACTTTTTCTGGAAGCGATTCAACGGAATGATTTCACTTTTGGTAACCTACGATAGAACGATGACTTACAGATCACGTTTCATTTACACGCTGTCCATCCATCCGTCAGTCTGTCAGTCAGTCTGTCGGTTGTACTTTAGTTTTCCGGATTTTTTTTGGAAACGCTTCAACGGAATGATATTATTTTTGGTAACCTACTATAGAACGATGATTTACAGATCAAGTTTCATTTACACTCTGTCCATCCATCCGTCAGTCTGTCGGTCAGTCTGTCGGTTATACTTTAGTTTTCCGGACTTTTTTTGGAAACCCTTCAACGGAATGATTTCATTTTTGGTAACCTACTATAGAATGATGACTTACAGATCAAGTTTCATTTGTACTCTGTCCATCCATCAGTCTGTCAGTCGGTCTGTCAGTCATACTTTAGTTTTCCGGACTATTTTTTGGAAATGCTTCAACCGAATGATTTCATTCTTGGGAACCTACTATAGAACGATGACTTACAGATCATGTTTGAGTTTCATGCTGATTGCATTATTCTTGTGTGAGTTATGGCCCTTGGAAATATGGAAAAGCGCCATATATCAGTTTTCTGGACTTTTTTGGAAATGCTTCAACGGAATTCATGCTGATCACATCTGGGTTATAACATTTGTTTTATTATTAATGCTCATTAGTCCGGTAGGGGACATTGTATTGCTTCAGCGATACGAGCGCTCTTGTTACTTTTCATTATTAACGATAATTATATTATTTAACACTTTGTCTAACGTAACGGCCAAACCCGGCCAGCGCTATTCTCAAAAATAGCCAATTTATTTTCATTATTTTTTCATTTTTTTTCATTAAAACATAGGTTATGATCCCTCATTGGAACGAGCTCGTTGATCTCGTTCCGATGAGGGGTCATAACCTACGTTTTTTAGACAAAAGATGAAAATAATAGTTATTCAAGAATTTTTTTTGCAAGTGTCGTCTGCTTTTCATGTTAGGTAAAGGGTTAAAAAAACCCCCAAAAAACAATGAAGTCCCCATTACACCCACGGCAAAGCGTCTTTGTTTGCGTGCACGGATACATGACCCAATTGTTGATTGCATAATTCACTTGTGAAGTTATTGTTTATAATCAAACCGGGAAATCCCAGTAAATCACACTTTGGAAAGTAATAAACACCATGTAATAAAAAGAATAACAAATTCGTCACGATTTGATATAGAATTTCTGAACCGCGTGCTCTAAAATCGGTAAACCTAGACTCAGATCCATTTTAGAAATTTCATATCAAATCGCGACTCATTAGAGATCATCTACTTATTATCTCAGTTTTTACATAAAAACTTCAATTAACTTATAGCCAGAGGCGGACTGACCGTATGGTTCACCGGAAAAATTCACGTTGGTCCCCATACTGTGTCCTCCCTGGGGCCCACAAAATCGAAGCAGCCCAACACCTGTTGGTACGTGAAATTTCGTGAAGATGACCAACAGGCGAAATGGATCTGTTTGCATAGACTGCCGGTGTGACAGGAATGATAGTCCGTAGGAAAATTAGTCCCTCTGGACTATTATTCCGCGGAATTATAGTCCAAGGTCTAACATTCCTAGGAATAGTAGTCCGCCGGACTACTATTCCTAGGAATGTTAGACCTAGGACTATAATTCCGCGGAATAAAAGTCCAGAGGGACTAACGTTCCTACGGACTATCATTCCTGTCACACCGATGATCGAAAATCGAAATGTTCTCTATGTGTAATGGCAGTCCACACAGAGGACATTTAAATATCCCAGCAGTCTAGTCTGCCATTGATCACTCAAATGAAACGAAACGGCGTTTCTTCAATTTCAAAAATCACAATTTTCTCCGTTTGGGCCGAACTATGGGCTTCCCGATGGGTTCCTCCTTCGGGTAGAACCATTTTTGTTGAATGATCGATGAAGATAATACAAAAATGCCATCAGAGGAAGCCGCGTTCGTTCAGTTCGCAAAACCAAAATTTTCTTCGGGTCTTGGGCACCCTTGGAGCATTCCCGGTAACTTTTCTTGTCCCAGTCCGCCTCTGCTTACAGCTACCCATTGGAACGAGTTCGTGGGATTCGTTCCAGTGGGGGTCATATACGCTCTTTGAGGCAAAAATCATTTTCTTCAGTTATTCAAGAAATGTTTTTGCAAGTGTCTAGAACTATTCGACTTAGGTAATAATAATAATAATAATAATAATAATAATAATAATAATAATAATAATAATTTTAAAGCCTAGAATCCACACACGGTGCTCAATGGCTGTACAATAGTTGCATACATACATATACACACATACACGTACATTCTATCACAGATACATTGATACGTGGATCATTATTATCATTTATTGGTGCCCAACGTCATATCTACAACCAAGGCTATATCGTCGCGATAAAAGCGACAGAACCTAAAAGAAAAAGGGTATTGAATTAAAACAAAATAAAAACAAACTACAACTTTACCAAAACAAGTATGTGAGTGTAACTTGACGAGTAACGAGGCAATCCTCACTGACTCCGTCACACTCACACACCTGATAATGTCAGTTTATGACCAAAATTAAAAGATCACTGAAGGAAATGCCTTACGAAAAAGGTAGGTTTTAGTACCAGACTTGAATGATTCAAGTGATGTACTATTTTTATGTCGATTGGAAGAGAATTCCAAAGCCTTTGGGCCAGCAACCGCAAAAGCCCTATCACCTGCACTAGTAAATTTAGATGCGGGCTGAACCAGATTGAGTTGACCTGATGACCTAAGAGACCTTGGTGGTTTGTGGATGGTAAGCAGATCAGACAGGTAGGATGGTGCAGATCCCGAGATACACTTAAACACCAAAAGGACAATTTAAAATTGAATTCTTTTGGTTAACGGGTAGCCAGTGTAACTCAGAGAGTACTGGTGTTATATGGCAGTACTTTTGAGTTCTGGTTATGACCCGTGCAGCACAATTTTGGATGTGTTGTATCTTTTCAAGAATAGATGTTTTAGGTAAAGGTGTTGGGGCAATGGATCACAATTAGAGATCTGAGAAGGTATGTTGGATGTTCACCGTTTTAGAATGATTCTTCTTGTGTCTTCTTACATGATCTTTCCCTCTGAACAGCTTAGGACAGCTGATACACCGAAGTCGCTTTGGTTCGTGGTTGGTTCATTTAAGACGCAGGGGGCTTTTTGTTTGACCGAATGGTCTTTGGCAAATGCGTGGTGTGAAGCTATCTCTTGTCAATGGTATAATGGCTGAGATCGTCCCCATTTTATACCACCGAGAAGTTAGGCGAGAACTGTCACGAAGAGGTCGGCCAGAAATCAAAACTTCCATCACCCCACTTCCTGTACCCAACTTTCTACACCCTAATCTTAGAACAGACTATAAGCTTGGGCACCCGTTTTCAGATGAGCCAAAGAGTAGTTGAAGTAAATACTCAACAAACGCAATGCTCGTGTATTCTTGAATCATCTGGGAATTGAATGGCCACCTTCCGATGCACCATTTACAGTAATCACTTCTGTGGTGCGATTATGCCTATTACAGCCCATTTTATCCTATGAATCCACGAGGGCAGTGGAGTGGGGATGCTTATTGGGGAATTTTGAGAATCTGTATACTGATGTTTTCAACATGATATATAATCTATTTAATACGATTTTTATTCTACGTAATAGCAGTGTGTATGTCCCACTATTCTGTGTCTTTTATTTTAGAGGGTGTTTGTGTGGATCTTCATGAAATGGAAGAAAAACAGTTTGCCGGAAGTAGGAAAGTCTTCACACCAAAATGCAACAGATGTAGAAACCATGGTATCATTGTTCGTAGAAAGCAGCATACATGCCCTTACCTATCATGCGACTGCAACAATTGTTCTACGATAGGCTTGCGAGCTATCATATCAAGACAGCACAAAACTGTCCTGTCACAGAAGAAAGGAGAAAGGTGAGAAAAACATTGTTCATTTTGGGGTGGGTTGTGAACTTGTGTACCTGATTTCCGTAGACTGCAATGGCCAAAGCTCCGACTGATAAAATAGGCCTATTCCCACTACATCATCAAGGCAAGTCTCCGTAGAAGACATGCCTCGATGATGCTGTGGAAATATTAGCCGGTCGGGAATTTCTTGGAAATTTGTGCATAAATGAATTATACTTGCAGTAGCCGTGACGGAACTTCTTATTTAATTAACACGTAATGTTGTACCTGTACTCCAAAATGGTAATGCTGTGTCCAGATCGGGTACAACAGACCCATTTTGTAAAACCGACGGTGCGTGCATGCGGCATTTGTCCAACTCGGGAATCACAGGTTCTGTCGGTAGCCTAATGAGTATTCAATGTGGGATCTTACGTCTCGACGAAAAATCGTGAGTATATTTTTATTTATTTCTTGAATAAGCCCAGTGCCGATTCGCCATCTTTGACGTTAATGATATGCAAGGTCAGAGGTCGCTTCGGGTAAACACTTCGATAAGACTATCTGTAATACATACATGCGACAGAAACAAACAAAGTGTAATCGGCATTGGGTTTATTCTGTAAAAAACTCTGACCCCAGGCCAATCTACCCCGATCAGTCACACATTCACCTATATTTTAGTCGCATTTTTGTTTTCGAGACGCCAGTTCTTCTCCCAGAAATTTAATTAGATCACCTTGTTTTCGTGCCAAAAAGTAATCAGAGTTGTGATCAAAAGCAATTGCCCGAACGAAGCTAGTATGACCAAACGGTCCGCCTGCAAAGTGGAACTACGCGTTACTTCCACTGGGGAATCACTCACTCGGGTGTCTAAACAGGTGTTAGCACTTTCTGATAAATAGAAATTACCGTCCCCTGGAACGCCGCCGTGGCAACGTCTCGGAGAGAGTGAATATTTATTTGCCAGAGGGCGCTTGTCAACGGGGGGCCAAGGCTGGGGTTGATCAACTTTGCCGGGGACCTAAGATACTCTTTTACCGGGGACAGGGGATTTTCACTAGCTCACTTTTGCAGATTGCAATTGCTTATTCACAAGCCATAGAGTAGCGCCGCGCTTTAATCAATTGCTTTCAGCGGTAATGACCTAGCATGGACTAATTTCTTGGCGGGGCTGGGGTTCCATCAATTCCTAGGGTACTCAGGGCTTCTTCATTAATAAGATAAAGACTATTAACAATCCAACAATTTTTATATATAAATCTTCTATATTCTTATTTACAAATAGCCAACAAATCCTAAATAAATAATCTCAACACTACTGAAATGAGTTTTGTGACTAGTCACTGAATCCCACCGAAACAAGTACTAAAATATTATCTAAAATTAAATTGTTTCCCAAACTTATATTCGTAGAGAAAGGTCGAAGCTGCGACTACTGATAAGAAATTACGAAATCTGTCACTCAACCGCTCATGCGCGTATTTATCCTGTTGCGCCTACCACATTATGGGGAATTACCTTTAATACTAAATTTCACCTTTTAGAATATTCGATCATCTACAATTTCTGCTAATAGTGCTTCTAACTCGCAATAATAACAACTGATCATCTAATAACACAGATTCACTAATACACTTAAAACTGTTAACTAATAACTATGTAACTACGACGTGTTATCACAACTAAATACTATAAACTAAATACTACATATACTCATCGATTCTTCTTCGGCGTCTCCCTTCGATGCAAATCATCAGATCGGGAATCCTGTCGTCCAAATGACGGCTTACCGGAACCACACAAATACATTAACTCTTTACTACACCGCGTGAACTAACGATTATCCCATCCTAGCGAGTCTGTCTTGAGGTTAACTCGAGGGGTCTTATATAGGCGCGCGCATCACCTATCAAAAACTTAATTTGGGCAAAGGTGCTAATTTAGAAAAGACGGCTTTGATGACTTGCAGTGACATGAACTGACTTCTCAATAAGTTCTAATTTGGAATGCATTGTTTACACAGTCCCTGCATGACAGCGACTGAACAAAGAACACTTTCCGAATACGAACTTAATTAAATTAATGCGCTTACCCAGTTTACTCACACTGATTATTAAAAAGTTTCTTTCTTTCATTCATTCTAAATAACTCGAATTGTTTACTTATTTTTAAAATTTAGAATAACCTTAAAATAACAACCCTGTGATATATGCCTCCCTCTAAATTAAAAAGCTCCGCTTTTTCGACGAATATCTCATTTGGCAAACTTGAAAAAGGTAAAACATGATAAAATGAAATGAATGCATGGAAGATAAAATACAATAATTTTGAAAACTAATGGAGTGTCTATTTGTTTCTTCTTCTGTGATCTTCTCTTCCTTGTAATTGAATATATTGAGGTTGAAAGTGTCCGAGCGCGTTTGTGATACTATGTTGATGTTGATAATTCGATACTGTCCGATGCATATAAAATGAATTGTGTCGCCAAAATCGTTAGACGTTGAGTATGAATGTTGAATGTCACGTGGTCCTTTTCCGAATGAATTCCAAATTTAGTTTCTGTGCTGATCCAAAGTTGTTGTCCGCGTGCTTCATGTCCGTTTGTTGTTAATTTATTGTTAGGTCTAGTTCTTTTCCTCATCTCGATGTAGCGTTATTCCTGGGGTTTACTCTTTCTCTTCAGGCTTGTCGTTGTGTATAATTTGGTTTCCTGTTGTGTGTCCTTCGTTTGTGATGTCTGTGTGCTCTGTATAGTACCATTTTACCATCTCCATTTGCAACCTGAAAATATAAACTAGACAAAAATTGAGTTTACGCGTTCTGAAAAAAAAACTTGTATAATGTTGCCCTGAAAGAAGAAACAAATTAGACGCAGCGCTCTGGTTAACCTGTAGAAAAAAAAAGAACAAACATTGCATTGAACAAGGAGCAACTTGAAAAAAAAAATAAAAAAAAATAAACAAAGAGCTACTTTGAAAAACATCACAAATAACCAATCAGGAACTAATCAACCAGTCTTTATATCCAAGCGAAGAGCCTTGCCACAGATCTCCGTTGGATATTTTGCGCAATTTGAATGCAAGTGGCAAGATTGCATTCAGATCACACAATGTTATTATTATTATTATTATTATTATTATTATTATTATTATAATTATGATTATTATTATTATGCTTATTATGATTATTATTATTATTATTATTATTATTATTATTTTAAGGTAGGGGTCCGTCTTGCGGGTGGCCCCTCTAAAGTATTATCATAATTTTAATAACTATCCTTATTGAATTTTCATTTTGCCCTTTAAACACCTGTAACTTTAATACCCAATGGAACTTGTATTACTCTTTAAGCCAGACAGTTACCCTTCAACTGGCAAATGCTTTTTTTTCTGTTTTAACCTCTTTACACAGCTTCGATTGTGCCGTGGAGCGCGTAAGCGGAATACGTGGAGTACACGAGAGAACGCGAGTTTTACGGGGTAATAATAACGAGACAACATTAAATCAGGAAAAAAAAACAACGCTTCACCCAACAAAGTGGTGGCGTATCCGTCAAGCGGTACCCACCAAGAAACTCATACTAACCGTAAATTACATATGTATTATATGACGAATTAAATAACGGGACTTATATTATTTTATTTTATTTATGTATTTATTTTTTAATAAGTTAACAAATGCTTTGAATACTTAGTTTTGTACTCACAATATCTCCCATTCGTCTAAGTCTGGGACGCTGATGGAATCTGATATTGTGTTGACGCTTGTTTTCAGTTTTCTTTTTCTTCTTTTTCCTTTTGCGGTCTTTGAAATGTGGAATTCTTGGATTAACTCTTCCGGTACATTTTCTCTCGGTTCCCATGTAGTTTCTTTAGATCCCTGCCATTTAATTTTATAATGTTTCCGACCATGAAGTTTCTTGCACGCTAGGATCCTATCTACAAAATAGGTGTCTTCTTCGTTTTTCTCGGTGTCTTCGTCTGCGGGAGTCTGGTTTTTATCTTCCGGGCGGGGATTCGACGCGATATCGGTATCTGTATCTGGAGCCCCTGTTTCCTTAGCCGTTTGCTCTTCGAGTGTTGTGGTCGGACGATCCTTAGGGTTGGTGAACGGTTTGAGACGGTTCGCGTGTACTGGTGTCTTGAGTTGAATATCATCCGAACATCTGCGGACAGTGTATGTTGGGTTGCTGTCGTGCGTGATATAGTATGGTCCTGTCCAACGTTGGCACAGCTTCCGTGAAAGCCCAACAGGGGTTTTGTTGTTATATAACCATACTTTGTCACCTGTCGAGAATCTTGGGGGCTTTGCCTTTTTGTCATGCTGTTGTTTATACTTAAGCTGGGCGTCTTTAATATTTTGTTTTACTATTTCTCTGGTGACTTCGAAGTCTTTCTGTATGGCGTCTAGATGTTTATACGCTTCGGTTCCGATGTTGTTAGTTGGGATAAGCTCCGTATCTATCGGTAACTGGCAATCTTGTCCGAATAAAACACGAAAAGGACTCATCTGCGTTGACTCAGTGCACGGTGTTGCCCTATACGCGAACAGCACACTTGGTAAAAGATCCGGCCAATTTTCTTGTTTCGCATCGCAATACATTCGAAGTGTTTTTGTTATTGTCGAGTTCATCCTTTCACACGCGGCATTTGTCTGTGGATGGTAACTGCTTGTCTCCAGTTTCGTGATCTGAAAAAGTTTACAAAGTTCTTTGATAAGTTTTGACATGAAATTTTGTCCTCTGTCTGACAATAGTGTTTTGGGGGCCCCGTACCTACAAATTATTTCTGAATATAGAATTTTAGCTATTTCCGATGCTTCCATTGTTTTTAAGGGGAATGCCTCGGGCCATTTTGTGAAAGCATCAACAATTAACAAAATATATTTATATCCATTCGGAGAGGTCTTGAGGGGTCCTAAAATGTCAATATGGAGACGGCTAAATGGCGCTTCGACAGGTAACGGTTTTAGAGGCGCTGGATGGTGGTGGCTCGCATCCTTGTTTTTCTGACACTGGAGACATGATTTTACATAATATTGAATGTCAGAAAATAAGTGTTGCCAAAAATACTTGAATCGAATGGACTGATAAGTTCTATCAATACCTTGGTGTCCACCCAGCAGTGAGTCATGATATGACAATAGCACATCATTCCTCAAACTGAGTGGCACCACGAGCTGTTTAATTAAACGGTCTATTCTATGGCCCTTACCTTTTGGGTAGTAGAGATGATACAGGATTCCATCTTCCAAAATGTAGTCATTTGCTTCCAAAATGACTCTTCTAGCGTCTTTATCGTCTTCGGGTAATATTCTGTCTTCTAAATATTCGATAAAAACATTTACGTCCGGATCCGATCTTTGTTTATTTTTAATGTCAGCCTCGGAGACGGCTGCGACGCGCGTAATAGAATCTATTGGGTCACACTGTTGTATTACCTCTTCGGTTTGTGTTTGAGACGCCGCGTGTTCTTTAACGTTGTTTGTGGCCATCACGGTGGCCTGAGCATTATCGCTTACTGTCGGCTTTGTAACTTGTGGATATTCACGTCGCGATAGCGCATCCGCGTTCAAATGCTTTCTACCTGCTTTGTGGACGATTTCAAAATTATACCCTTGTAATTTTAGCGACCAGCGGCCTAATCTGCCGCTACATTGTTTAAGGTGTCGTAAATATGAATTAGCAACATGATCGGTGATTACGGTAAACTTACCATTCGCTAAATAAACATGATAGTGTTTAATACCTTCAACTATTGCGAGACATTCGCGTTCTGAAATACCAAATTTTTGTTCTGCTTCAGAAAGAGACCTGCCTCCATATGAGACAACCACTTCCTTACCATTTTCATCCAACTGACCTAAGATATAACCTATTGAATATCCTGACGCGTCTGTATATAGAAAAAATTCTTTATCAAAATCTGGGAAAGCCAAAATTGGAGGTTTTGTCAGGGCCTCTTTCATGGTGTTAAAGGACTTCTCACATTCTGCATCCCACTGAAATGGTACATTCTTTTTGAGAAGATTATTGAGAGGTGCTGCTTTTTTCGAAAAATTGAACACGAAACGTCGATAATAGTTACAGAGACCAAGGAAAGCACGAACATCTTTGAGGTTTTTTGGACGGGGGAACGAGGACACAGCGTCCGTTTTCGAAGTATCAACAGAAATACCATCTTTAGAAAGAACGTGCCCCAAATAGCGTATTTCCTTTGCAGCGAAATCACACTTAGAAGGCTTCAACTTTAGATTTGCTCTACGCAAGGCCTCAAACAATTGTGACAAGTGCTGGAGGTGTTCCTCAAAAGACCTAGAAAACACGAGGAGGTCATCTACGTAACACAAACATGATTGCCATTGTAAATCTCGAAGGACTTCAGCCATGACCAACTGGAAACTTGAAGCGCTATTCATCAAGCCCATGGGAAGTCTTTTAAATTGATGAACTCCCCTGTGGGTGACAAAAGCGGTTTTGTGTCTGGAATCCTGGTCTAAATCAATTTGGAAATATCCTGAGAACATATCAAGACAAGAGAATATCGTAGACCTTGATTTTCCAAGAGTGTCGAAAACGTCCTCCAACCTGGGCAACGGAAATGAAATGGGCTTTGTCAAGGCATTCAGTTGCCTGTAATCTACAGTGAATCTAAACGAATTGTCCTTTTTCCTAACCATAACAACAGGGGACATCCATTCCGAGACTGAAGGCTCAATAATGCCATGTTCTTCAAGTTCGTCAATTTGTCTGCTAATCTCTTCCTTCATTGCTGGTGAAGCCCTATAAAACCGACGTCTCACTGGGGCCGCATCACCTGTATCGATTTTATGGCTATATATGCGAGACATTCCAAGTTCGGACAAATCCTTAGCGAAGCAATCCCTATTCTGACCTATTAGCACCAAAAGTGCCTGTTTCTGTAGGCTTGATAAATCAGAGTGGGATAAATCGATGCCAAGCGACTCGGCTTCGGCAAAGTAATTGTCATAATTGTTGGAACCATCATGACCAATGTAATTCACCGTCGCTTTGGCACTAACATCGCTTTTTTCAACTGAATGCAGAATATCATCAGGACGGATGGGGTAAAAACAACCGATAACCTGTGAAGATGTGAGCCTAACATAGGAATTGGTGGGGTTAAGAACTTTAGAAACAGCCCTATTGTTAACCACTTCTACAAGCGTACGTGCAGCCAAAATGTTCTTGTGACTAACTAAATTTGAATCCGGTTCGATAATACCTACACGCGAAGTAATTCTATCAAAACCCACACGTACCGGTATAATAGTCTCACTTCGGGGTTCCAAAGTTACGTCCTCTAGCACTGTTACATTATTTGCACAATTAGGTTGTTCTTCGATATTGTTTATTGGAGCGTGTGTCATACCATTCTGCAGTATAAGAGTTCTCTGACCTAGGTCAATATTAGCCTTGTTTTCAGTTAAAAAGTCCATACCTAAAATAATATGTGCTGGCATTTTTTCCAAAATTAAAAAAGTTTGAGTCATATCTAGCCTACCCAGGGATAAATGTAAATTTGTTTCTCCTAAAACCTTCAGTAAATTGCCGTCCACACCCGCGATGAGTTTAATACTAGGAGGAAGAATTTCAATTTTGCCCCACAAGCGAACGGACTCTAAGATTTCTTTTGATATACAGGAGCGACTGGCTCCCGTATCAACCAGTGCAGGAATTCTAGTATATAGATTTTCCAACCTAACGTCGACTTTATTTCCATCCATTTCCGTACTAACTGAGGTGCTTAGTACAGGTATCGCATTAAATCTGCATGTTGAACTGACATGGCCAATGCGCTTACACGTGTTACATCTATAATTCCTAGCGGGACAAGTTGATGAGTTATGGTAATGTCTTCCACATCTATGGCACAAGGGAAATTGTCGCCTCTTACCTATAAACGGGCGATACTCCCGACGTCTTGAGAAATCTCTTTCAGTGTGTAGTTGGCGCTGGCCACAGTCATTCGAGTGTTTACGTGGGTCAGAGTTACGTGAGATCTGGGCAGCTCGAATTGCATTTTGCTGAATGACTTTCTCCTTAATTTCACGAATGTAATCAAACATCTCTCGGAAAGCTTCTGTGGAACCCATTGTCAGTCTAGTGAGAGTACTGGGAAAGGTTCAAGCTAAACAGATGAACTAATTCGGATTCTCCACCAAATATGACCAAACGGTCCGCCTGCAAAGTGGAACCACGCGTTACTTCCACTGGGGAATCACTCACTCGGGTGTCTAAACAGGTGTTAGCACTTTCTGATAAATAGAAATTACCGTCCCCTGGAACGCCGCCGTGGCAACGTCTCGGAGAGAGTGAATATTTATTTGCCAGGGGGCGCTTGTCAACGGGGGGCCAAGGCTGGGGTTGATCAACTTTGCCGGGGACCTAAGATACTCTTTTACCGGGGACAGGGGATTTTCACTAGCTCACTTTTGCAGATTGCAATTGCTTATTCACAAGCCATAGAGTAGCGCCGCGCTTTAATCAATTGCTTTCAGCGGTAATGACCTAGCATGGACTAATTTCTTGGCGGGGCTGGGGTTCCATCAATTCCTAGGGTACTCAGGGCTTCTTCATTAATAAGATAAAGACTATTAACAATCCAACAATTTTTATATATAAATCTTCTATATTCTTATTTACAAATAGCCAACAAATCCTAAATAAATAATCTCAACACTACTGAAATGAGTTTTGTGACTAGTCACTGAATCCCACCGAAACAAGTACTAAAATATTATCTAAAATTAAATTGTTTCCCAAACTTATATTCGTAGAGAAAGGTCGAAGCTGCGACTACTGATAAGAAATTACGAAATCTTTCACTCAACCGCTCATGCGCGTATTTATCCTGTTGCGCCTACCACATTATGGGGAATTACCTTTAATACTAAATTTCACCTTTTAGAATATTCGATCATCTACAATTTCTGCTAATAGTGCTTCTAACTCGCAATAATAACAACTGATCATCTAATAACACAGATTCACTAATACACTTAAAACTGTTAACTAATAACTATGTAACTACGACGTGTTATCACAACTAAATACTATAAACTAAATACTACATATACTCATCGATTCTTCTTCGGCGTCTCCCTTCGATGCAAATCATCAGATCGGGAATCCTGTCGTCCAAATGACGGCTTACCGGAACCACACAAATACATTAACTCTTTACTACACCGCGTGAACTAACGATTATCCCATCCTAGCGAGTCTGTCTTGAGGTTAACTCGAGGGGTCTTATATAGGCGCGCGCATCACCTATCAAAAACTTAATTTGGGCAAAGGTGCTAATTTAGAAAAGACGGCTTTGATGACTTGCAGTGACATGAACTGACTTCTCAATAAGTTCTAATTTGGAATGCATTGTTTACACAGTCCCTGCATGACAGCGACTGAACAAAGAACACTTTCCGAATACGAACTTAATTAAATTAATGCGCTTACCCAGTTTACTCACACTGATTATTAAAAAGTTTCTTTCTTTCATTCATTCTAAATAACTCGAATTGTTTACTTATTTTTAAAATTTAGAATAACCTTAAAATAACAACCCTGTGATACTAGCTCAAGTTTTACAGATAAGGTACCGCCAACACCGGAGCAATGGAAAAATCGATGACGACATTAGCCTTATGTGTTTTATGAGCAGATGGACAAAATAAGTAGACACAGTAATGTCTGAACGATCTGTGTCGAAACTCTTTCTCACAGTTTTGGCAGAGATAATATCTTTTACGATGCATGGTAACGATATGCTTCCTCAGGTGGTCTTTGTGGCTAAATATCATCTGACAAACGTCACAAGTTTTTTTACTCTGGTTGCGACCACCCTCATGTTTTCTCAGACGATTTGTGACCATACTTGTTGAGACATTTTGCACATTGATGGCCGACCGATAGATATGTGACCTGCAAAGTACTCTTTGTAATGAGACACTTGGTTATAACCTTTTTGACATAATTCACACGTGTACGTGAAAGTTTTTAAATGAACTAACTTCTCGTGAAGAATAACAATCCCCCACCCCCCCCCCCCCTCTGGTCTAGAACCCTTTCCTACAACTCACGCATGTAAGCAGGCCGGCCGAGTGTTTTCTGGGCAACACACGTCGATGCTATCTTTTCGCTTTCGCTGGCCTTGTTGAGGGACTTTGAATGTTGGGTCAACGAAGTTTTGTGTCTGGTAAGGAAATCACACTACTGGCACCAAAACTGTGGTGTACCTACTGACTTCATTCTGGTTCGATTCATTATGGCACTTCTTGCACCAGAGGGTACATCGATGACCAGTAGGCGTGGGGTGAGGGCAGGAGAACAATGCGGGTACCGTGCTGTAGGACAACAAACGAAATTGCATTGCACACAAAACTCCTTACATCACAAGCTTTTCGGTCGGGTTATATTGATATGCTACTCTGACGGAAAGGGTTTGACTCCCAAAAATAAAGCTTTTTTGAGAGACAAGTATCATTGTGTTGGCAAATATCTAAATCCAAGTACTGACCGGTAAGGTACTGATGAGATAACTGTGAGAACGAGTATTTATAGATTTGCCTGCCGCAATTGGAAGATTACCAGCCGTTCAATCGTCTTCCCCCCAAAAATATCAGGCGTTCACTGTATATATCAGTCGCGTTTACGAGCCGTTCAATTTCATTCGTGCTCCAAACTTGAAAACCGAGCTGCATGTCAAAAAATAACAAGCGACATGACGCAATCTCTTTGTATTCTTTTCAGTTGAATAATAAAGCATACAAAACGTGTCTTTGTCGTGAAATTTGAGCTACCTGAGTCCGGGAAATTGCTTTTGGTCAGAACTATGGCTGCACGGTATATCGATAAACCGATATATACCGGTATTCAAACCAATATCGATTGAATACCGGTGTAATTACAAAAATATCGGTTTATCGTCATTATTTATTTGCCTACAATTTAATTTTCAAGATGTCTTGAGTTTTGTAACTGTAGCCCCGAATGAATAATATTATCCCTTTATCCAGGGAATCGTTTGCTTGTGCCCTCGTAATATACAAATTCCGCAGATGAAAAA
This sequence comes from Pictodentalium vernedei, assembly GCA_031216915.1. Classification (NCBI taxonomy): domain Eukaryota; kingdom Metazoa; phylum Mollusca; class Scaphopoda; order Dentaliida; family Dentaliidae; genus Pictodentalium; species Pictodentalium vernedei. The sequence goes on from CM062288.1 coordinate 183,349,572, forward strand.
ATAATTTTAAAAAATTTCAACAAAACTACATCATGTGGGCCCCCTCATTGGAACGAGCTCGTTGAGCTCGTTCCAATGAGGGGCCACATGATATAGTTTTGTTGAAATCTTTGGGGAAAATCTAATAAATTAATTTTGAAAATAATGCATTTTGATATCGTCTGCGTTGGGTGAGGGTTTTTCGAACCGCATCATCAAGGCATGCTAATTCGTTTCGACCGTGATGCCTCAAGTCTCGATTGTGGTACTTGTGTTCATATATCTGAACAGTTTTCGATATACCGGTATACCGCGGTATTTTCGTAAGATCACACTTTGAATATGTATTACCGACAGAATATGTTCACTTCCGTCTATACACTGTAGGCATAAAAGTAAGAGAGCTAACACCTGATTTCACTTTGTTTTAGGTAAAAAGGTCTGTTGGTATTTTTGGAATGTGTTGGAGCTGGCGAATCCAAAAAAACAAAACAAAAAAAAAAAAAAACAGTGGCAACAGCTATTTTTCGTCTTTTCGGGAGGGATGTTTTTTCCAGATTTTCATGAAAACAGTTTTCTATGAATAACAAGTGGAAAAGTTGTTTAATATACACGAAAATTGCTCCTGATTCTGTGCATTACGCATCTCTATAGCATTATATAATTCCCTGGGCGAATACGCCCTTAACATTCATGGGCCGGGACGTTATCCGATGACGGAGGGCAAAATTATCTCGTAGATTCAGCCAAACACTCGCATTTGAGTGACTGTGGCGATAAATCTATACAACTATGACGTACGATTATGACGTACGATTAGGGTCAAAATTCTTTATTTAAGTATGATACTTAATTAATTTAGTATGATGCTAAAATAATGAAGTATCATACTAAATTAATTAAGTATCATACATAATTATTTAAGGGCCATACTATATTATTTAAGTATCATACTTAATTATTTTACTATCATACTAAATTAGAAATTATGACCCTCTCGTACGCGAATAGCATGATGCACGTTCAACCTATATGATGCTGGGACATACATCGATATTTAAGTATCATACTTAATTAATCGAGTATGATGCAGGTTCGGCTGGTATGATGCAGGGTCATACATCGCTTATTTAAGTATCATACTTAATTATTTTACTATCATACTAAATTAAAAATTATGACCCTCTCGTACGAGAATAGCATGATGCAGGTTCAACTTGCACGATCCTGGGTCATACATCGTTTATTTAAGTATCATACTAAATTGACAATGTATGACCCAGGGTCATACATAGTATGAAGCAGTTAAACTTGCACGATGCTGGGTCATACATCGTGTATTTAAGTATCATACTAAATTCACAATGTATGACTCAGGGTCATACATGGTATATGATGCAGGTTCAGCTTGCACGATGCTGGGTCATACATCGTTTATTTAAGTATCATACTAAATTCACAATGTATGACCCAGGGTCATACATAGTATGAAGCAGTTAAACTTGCACGATGCTGGGTCATACATCGCTTATTTAAGTATCATACTAAATTTACAATGTATGACCCTGGGTCATACATAGTATGATGCAGGTTCAACTTGCACGATGCTGGGTCATACATCGATTATTGAAGTATCATATTAAATTTACAATGTATGACCCTGTATGACCCAGGGTCATACATAGTATAATGCAGGTTCAACTTGCACGATGCTGCGTCATACATCGCGTATTTAAGTATCATACAAAATTCACAATGTATGACCACAGGCACCTGCTTCGGGATTTATGAAGAAGAATTATATTTCCCCCACTGCTTTACACAAATATAGAGAAGGTATGAAACTCGGAAGTCCGGATATTCGAAAAGCAGTCGCCTCAACTTTTGAAAACTTTGTCTTTCAGTCGATTCTCGGAATATATTTTAAAATTTCACACCTATTTTGCCCTAATTTTTCTATCTATTCATTTTCCTAGCGTTTATATCAAGTATTAAGTCGTAAATTTGTTGAAACGGTACTTTTTTCCAAACAAAATCCAACTTCGATGTGCATAGTTCCGGAAGTATTCGTCTGCAACTGTGTTCAGCCTTCATTCAGAAGAGAAGATCTGATTGGTCAGCAAATGCAGGTGAATTTCTATTTTTGATTCGTGGTGACAAATTCAAATTGCAAAACTCAACTTGTCAAACTCGAGAAGAAAACATGTCTCAGAACACTTATGTCATTCAGTGGTAATTAAACAGAAAATTTTAAATCATATTTTTCGTGAATAGGATTATTTTTTTTATTGCTTTCAATTACAATAAAATAAATTTATCACAAGTTCAGAACAATATTGTAACCCTTTAACCACCGGAGGGTGGGGGGGGGGGGGGGGGCATTGCCTCACTCCTGCACAGTATGTACATGTTGTCAGGACAGGATTCTACAGAGGGGCAAATGGAGAAGGGGGTAGTATAGACTAGTTGTACATGTATATGGGAGGGGACCACGCGGAAGACAGCATACTATGTCATAGATTATACGATAAAGTCTAAAAGGACTAAGTAAGGATAGGGTATGGGAGTACCCCCCACCCCTCCCCCATTTGTGTGTGTGTGGAGGGGGTGAGGGGACATCCAAGACAGTTTTGCAAAATAATTTAGCCATTTACCAAACTGGAATACTACACTTGCAAACAAAATTACTGAATAACTAAAAAAAATCATTTTTTGTCTTCATATCTATGACCCCTCTTTGGAATAAGTACATGTGTAATGTAATGTTCATAGATACATGTATCACAGCACTTGAGTGTTTTATTAAAACAATATCCGGCTTCAGTCAGGACCAGCACAAAACGATTTAATTATTTTGTGTTATAAGTACCGGTAAATTTATGCGGTGCAAATTTATGTACATTTGAGAAAAATTATTTTAAAAGCCTGTCACACACTCACACACTCATGCAGGCCTGCCAAAATTAAAAATTTGCGTAGATGAAAATAAGTCCTGCAAAAATGTTCTCTAAAAGTCCTCTAAAATGGGCAGCATGGGTATAAATCACTGGCTACACTTGACTTTAAATCTTGTTGTGGTCACAATTAGCCATAACTGCACAAAAGTGACCATAAACACCAATAAATAATAATAATTTTGGTAAATACACGTAAGCACAGGCAAAGTGTCAGCCACTGGACCTCGGTTACCTATGGGTTAAATCTGAAGGCCCCTTGCCTTAAACACTGCTTTTTTGCATAACTTGAGAGTATATAGGTGTGAGTGTGTGTGTGTGTGGGGGGGGGGGGGGGTCATTGTATTCAGTGGTAATGAACTCTTCTCCTACAGCAGGTCTTCAGCATACCAGCTTGATATAGCCTGCACCCAGATTCCATAACAGGAGCTTGGGCAGGATATGGAGGGGAGGGGAGCCTTGAGGTGGGCAGCAGGATATCAGTGACGTAGGTAGCTTCTCGCTGATATTTGGCACGTGGATGTATCACCGTGAGCCGGCGTGTCGCATACCATTGTGACCTTGACCTCAAGGTCAAATTTATGTACTTCAAATAGGGAGTAATTGTCCAGACCAAAGTTTTTTTGTTTTTTGACCTAGGACTTGGTTATTTGACATGTGGATGTGTCACCATGAGACCGCATGTCGTCTGCCTCGATGACTTTCATGTGACCTTGACCTCTGACCTTAAGATCAAATTTATGTACTTCAAATAGGGAATAATTATCCAGATCGGAACTTTTTTTGTTTTTTGACCTAGGACTTAGATATTTGACATGTGGATGTATCGCAATTAGACCGCATGTCACATGTAATCATGACTTTCATGTGACCTTGACCTCAAGGTCAAATTTATGTACTTTAAATAGGGAGTAACTGTCCAGACCAAATTTTTTTTTTGGACATGTGGATCTGTCACCATGAAACCGCATGTCGGCTACCTTGATGAACTGCATGTGACCTTGACCTCTGACCTCAAGGTCAAATTTATGTACTTCAAATAGGGAATAATTGTCCAGATCAGAACTTTTTTGTTTTTCGACCTAGGACTTAGATGATTGACATGTGGATGTATCACAATGAGACCACATGTCATCATGACCTTCATGTGACCTTGACCTCAAGGTCAAATTTATGTACTTTAAATAGGGAGTAATTGTCCAGACCAGAATTTTTTTTTTTGACATGTGGATGTGTCACCATGAAACCGCATGTCCGCTACCTTGATGAACTGCATGTGACCTTGACCTCTGACCCCAAGGACAAATTTATGTACTTCAAATAGGGAATAATTGTCCAAACCAAGTGTGTGCAAAAAAAAAAAAATTAACCATGCACAAATGCAACATGCCAGTATTCCTGGATATAAATCTGACTCTTCAACACCACAGTTTCCTATACCATTGAATCAAAACTTGATCATACCTACAAATGTTTCGCAGGAAGCCAATGATACTGTTGTTAGAATTGTTGATATGTAGGTAGGTAAGCCAGTGGTTTACCAACTATCACAATGGCTCCAAACTATTGGATTCAATGTTATAGAAACAATTACCAACCAACAGTTAGGCCCTTCTTGTTATATTGCAGCACACGCTGCTTGGGAAATTCATGGTGGCAGTGATTGGAAAACAAAACCTTTATCTTCAGCTTTATATCCTTCAATCATTGGAAAATACAATACCATACTTAATCAACCATTACACCATCCAACATACTTCACCGATGATCAGATTTTAGACATAATATCACACCTACAATATGTGCATTCGAGAACTAGAAATGCCAATTGGATTCATGGACCAATGCCATTAAACTACCTCATAAAGTATTTCAGAGAACAGTTTTCTGGTGTACGAAGAACTCGATTACAAACTGTAAAAGTCTTCATTGTCAATACAACTCCTGTCTGCAATGTGTTTGCTAATCTTTCTGAAATGTTTTAGCTGTTGGTTCTCAATAAGATCAGGTATTAACCTTTTCTATTTTGTCTGTGGATGTATCAACATGTGGCACTGTGGCCACGTAAACCTTGGTGACCTTCACATGATCTTGACCTTTGGACCCCAAGGTCAAGTTCAGATATTTTATAGAGTATTATTTGCCAGCGTCATCATATCTTATTTCTCTTTAGAGCTAGATCTTACATATCTGGTATGATTGTCAATATTTTTATGTATATATCATTTGTAGTGCATACAATAGAAAGGAAGGGGAGACATATGTTTCAGTGTGCTAAAACACTTTCTAGTTTAGTATGATACTTAAATAAGCGATGTATGATCCAGCATCGTGCAAGTTGAACCTGCATCATACTATGTATGACCCTGGGTCATACATTGTGAATTAGTATGATACTTAATCGATGTATGACCAAGCATCGTGCAAGTTGAACCTGGATCATACTATGTATGACCCTGGGTCATACATTGTGAATTTAGTATGATACTTAAATAAGCGATGTATGACCCAGCATCGTGCAAGTTGAACCTGCATCATACTATGTATGACCCTGGGTCATACATTGTGAATTTAGTATGATACTTAAATACGCGATTTATGACCCCGCATCGTGCAAGTTGAACTGCATCATACTATGTATGACCCTGGGTCATACATTGTGAATTTAGTATGATACTTAAATAAACGAGGTATGACCCAGCATCGTGCAAGTTGAACCTGCATCATGCTATTCTCGTACGAGAGGGTCATAATTTTTAATTTAGTATGATAGTAAAATAATTAAGCATGATACTTAAATAAGTGATGTATGACCCTGCATCACCAGCCGAACCTGTATCATACTCGCTTAATTAAGTATGATACTTAAATATCGATGCATGACACAGCATCCTACAGGTTGAACCTGCATCATGCTTTTCGCGTACGAGAGGGTCATAATTTCTAATTTAGTATGATAGTAAAATAATTAAGTATGATACATAAATAACATAGTATGACCCTTAAATAATTCTGTATGATACTTAATTAATTTAGTATGACACTTAATTATTTTAGCATCATACTATATTACTTAAGTATCATACTTAAATAAAGAATTTAGACCCTAATCGTACGTCATATACAACTCTCGCATGTAATTTATGGAACGAAAACTGTACTAACCTATTATGATCATTTTGTTACCGAGTTGTCGTGGTTTAGCTTCCCCTAACCCCTATTCGGAGGTAAGCTTCAAGTGGTTTTAGTGAGGTCATAAGTTTGACTCATAAGCCGACGACTGATGTGTAGCGTGAGGATGAAAGTATTTTCAATGGATGTTAAAAACTTTTTACTTATGACATTCACATATGTAGTCAATTTTGCAAGACAAATACTTTGAAACTACTGATATTCATGGGACAAATTAGCAGTAAAATCATCGATAAGGGCATGTTTTTTGAGAATTTTCGAATATTACCGCAAAATGGACACAACTAAGAAACAGACTTCAAACACACCCATTCTTTCAAAGTTAATGGGCAGGATCGCATCGACCGCATTTATATAATTATATTCAAACGTAGCTAATAATCCTAACACTGTCATTTCACGAATGGGCACTAAAGCCGTATCACAAAAGTGGCTGTATAACGATAATAGGGAGTGTATCAATCCCATGTTTCATGCTTTTAGAGAGATGAAACGTGTTTCTTCTTATGACATAGTACAGGATGTGTGAGTGTGATTGTTAATGTCAGAAAATGCGACTCGTTGCCATTGTGAATAACTGTTAGAATTTGCCGTACGTCAGTCACTGAGGTAGTCACTTTCGCAAGACTCACCGAATGACTCTAAAAGAAAGTACTTCAGTTCATCATCACCCTCGTCTTGTTCACAGTCATTTTCCATTACCGAACAAAGAGATTGGAGCACCTGATCCCTCTCAAATCATTTGATTTTATAAATATCTCCAAGCACAATCCAGGGGTTCCCAAGACGTCACACACAACTTGTTAGCGTTCTTGTCTTCCATGAACAGGCAACAAAGCCAGCTCTTTTAAGCTTTTCTAGTAGAACGGCAAGATAAGGAGGGAATGATCCAGGATCCACCCCTTTTATGTTTTTCAGTGGATCGGTCGATACGACAACCAGAAAGTGTTGATAAATCCGACGATCCGGCTGTTTTTTCGCTTGATCGCCATCGCTTAGAGGGATGAGAATACGAACGGTTTGTTGAATACGAGCTCACAGTAATCCCAATATGTTTATTTAAGCATGAAACAATGCGAAAACCTGCTATGTGATTCGTCAATACACCACTTATGCTCGATCGAGTTATGGGAAGTGCCGTATAATAGTCGTTGATGGGTATGAGGTCGACCCCGAACATCGAAGGAGGTGTGGGAAAACATAAGCCGATATATGCCTCCTACTTCCTAATAAGTCCGCACTGATCAGCAAGCATTTCTAAATCTTGCGAATGCAAAGAACAAAATGCAGTTCATTAAACTGTTGAGTTCTTTTCTTGAAAAGGACGGCCTTAGTACCTGTATTAGAACGGGCAATTCCAATACGATGATTGTAACCAAGGCTATCGAAATTTCTTCGAGTGCAACAAGTGTTGTCGTTGTTGCCGATGACACAAGTATTCTGCTAATTTTGGTGCACCATTGGATAATTGATATGGTCGATATGTATTTCCAATCATAAGTACGTAGATCTGGTGGGCAACACTCCTACAAAATCTGGGATGCTGTTTACTTGATTGGGCAAGTTGTAAAATCACACATCCTTTTTATCCATGCATGGAGCGGCTGTGACGCCACCTCAGAAAAATGCGAACAGGGAAAACAAATCTTCTCAAGAAGACAAAGGGGTCTGAACAAATCAGAGAGTTGGCATTCAAAGTAAGTGATATTTCCTCCACCCCTGAAAAGTTTGTATAGCGGGTCTCAGTTTTGTTCTTTCAAATTCCGTATGGAGCGAATGGTAGGGAATCACTATAGAACGATAGAATCTCCCCACAACAGAAGGAACGGCTGATTTCCACCCTTTGCGTGTGCATAGATCGGCAGATTGTGCGCTGGGATTCGTTGTCCAGTGATATACAAAATTCAGAAGTGAATTTGGGGCGGCTTCTCTGTCCGTCAATACAGGGACAATTTAAGTATTTTGGTGCTTCCAACTCCAGTCCTAGCGCTTTCTATCCGAACTGGCAATTGAATGTTCACTCGCGATTCTGATAGACTTTACGAGATTATATCCATTTACAGAAAAGTACGCAAAACTGGAGGTTTCCTTTATGACGCAACACTAAACAGATCGGTTACATATGGCTTTTAAACCTGTCGATGACTGTAACGCTCTCTGCCTTATCTGGATTAATGTCTTTAATTGGGGTATGTTGAACGCTAAATTACATTATGTAGGGGCTGCTCTTTTCTCCAATTATCGCCACGCATCTCCAAGACAAATACTTTTCTTTTGATAAATCATTTAGCACCCACATATTCTGTTGTTTCTAAACTTAACAAGATTGGCTACTTTTCACCTTTTATCGTTGAAAACATAAGAATGTATAGAAATTTACCCCAAGATATTTATACAATAGGGATTCTTTGGGATATCTACAGGGCCGTTTATAAGACCCTTTCCCAAAGACATAATGGGCATGATTTTTCCCAAATCTTAACCCCAAAGTTTCCAATCTCAGTTCCCACTCTGACTCAAACAAAATGTAATACACAACTGATGTCCTGAACTGGGTAGTCATAAGGCCTTAGCAGGCCTGGCATTCTGAAAAATGCAGGAGGGCAAAAAATCGCTCTCCTCAATCAGCCTAAGAGAGCACTTAGCTTTACACAGCATTTTAAGTATCCAGTTGAACGAACTCATGAAACTGAAACCAACAGACTACATCAGTGATTTTATTAACTTTACTAAGGTAAAGCGAAATCTCTTAGACATCTAGATGCCTCACTCAACAACCGAACACACACTTGACAAGACCTGTGTGTGTACCCAGACTTGTTGTCCAAGAAAGTCATACGCCTACCACTACCACCTTCAACCCCCCAAGGGGGGTTGAAGGTGGTAGTGGTAGGCGTATGACTTTCTTGGACAACAGGTCTGCTTGAATCTACAGTCACATCCTGGTGCAAGTGCTTCAAGTGACAGGATACTAGTAATGGTAGTATATTATAGTGTCAATATTCCTTGAATAATTACTCCTCAAACTGTGATGTCAGTTGTTGAACTTGAAACTGACAGAAAAAAAAAATATTGCTGTGACCCATTTTGCTTCAAATGATTGCAACTGTGTTTGGGTATGGTTGCAGCCATTACCTTTTACCACTAAACCACTTTCAAAATGAAATTACGTGATGTTATGTGACTTCGAAGTTAAATTACATTTTTGCTTTACAACAAAAATTTAATGTGAGCATAATATATGTAATCTCAATCATCCCAGACCAAAATATTTAGGAGGGCAATTTTTCGCTCTCCTTAATTCTTTCAGGAGGGCAGTAAGGAGAGCTAAAAAATCGCTCTCCTGAAATTGCCAAGCCTGCCTTAGGAAACAATTGGTTTTCTGGGACATTTTGACCGCCCAGTTCAGGACACCAATTGTACATTAAATTTAAATTGCTTGCCTGACGAAGTCCATTAATTCAAGGTCGAATGACAACCTCTTCTTTAGTAATATAAGAACACTATTAGTGAAAGAGACTACAGAGACTGCGTGAACATGATTCCATGTAACTGTTTATAAAACTTACTCGTAGACTAAGTAGTATACATGCAGTTGGTTAGGTATCGCCGTATCGGTTCTAATGTTCTTTGCTCAATTCGAATGTAAAATTTCTTAGTCTTTGTTTGTTTTATCCCCTCCAAACAAATTCCTATTTGGATCCCCATGACACAAATATTCCCAATGACATGAGCCCCGGAGTCTTTCCCAAAGATGGCAGACGAATCCCTGTACAAAGAAGGACATTTTGTCTTGATATCTCTTAACTGCTGGATACCCAAGGCCCAAGGATCCAGCGCCCCATATTTTAGTATACCCCCCCCCCCCCCCGGTGCTCCACAAAGACAATGTTAGGCACATTTTCATAATGTTTACGAGATTAACAAAATATGCAAAATATGGGTGGTGTTAAAATTGTGCATTTACAAAGTTTGTTTGGATGACCCCCCTCTCCCTTAAGCCGAATGGCTGGCACTACGTTTTACCCCATTCGCTACAACCTTCATATTGTTCTAGCCTTGTCAAATAAAGAGAATCGGGAAAACATTAAAAGGACTGGAGGTTGAATGGAGTCCAGCGTCGAAAGTAAAACAAATAATCGCCTTCTTCTGTAACTCCATACGGCTGGTGGATATTCATGCACAGGGCACATGTCTTGCCACTGAAATAAGTATAGTTGGTCACATTTAACAAGATTTCTGTCCCGTAAATTAAATGGACATATTGACAAGTGATTTCTTTAGTTAAAGTTAGATAAATTTTTATCAATTCTAGTCATGGCTGCATCAGAGCAGCCATGAGTAGATTTGATGAAAAATGTTTTTAACATTCTCAGATGGTGAAGAGTTGAAGCAGTTATGGCTATGTATGTTTGTATGTATTTATGTCCACGGCTAACTCGAGAAGTGGTCACCCATTTTAATTTAGCACCTAGAGTTAATTTGTTCAGGAAATTCATCGGATTGGATTCCGATAGCGTTTGACATCGCGTTAACCCATCAGCCACAGCAACACCGGGATACGCTGATTACGCTCCTACATTTACTGAGATAAAAATTAGTACATTTTTCCCAACAACAGCCGCGTTCCTTTGTTTTTTTTTTGTAGCACGTAGTGCTATAAGACCTTTTCTTTGTATAAGAGTAGTTTTACTTGGTAGAATTACCCAATTAGACCCCAACAATTGTTTTACTTGGCTCCGATTTCCAACTAAACCCTTTTTACCCCAATAATTAACCAGACTTTCATACTTATTTGGGGTATGGTAAAAAATAAAACATTTTTTTAACATTCTAATTTCTTTTATTCAACAACAAAGTACAACTTCTTAAGTTTCTTCTTGGTCTTTGCACAGGCACAAATGATTACATGGTCGCGGAGCGACATTGGCTTCAGCTAATAAGCAGAAACAACATTTTGTCCTCCGTGAATCTTCTATTTTTGAAACTGATGTATCCATTTCTTCTTTGACGGCCACTTCTTTTTGAACTTCCTCGACGCCCATCAATTCTGGTGGTAAATTCTGAATGTAATAACAGTCTGGAAAAATATTTTCTGTGTTCTTCCATAGCATTATTTTCATTATCTCAGAAACGCACAATAATACCACAATGAAAGCATTCAGTTCTATCTTCACTATTAAGATAAAAGAATCCGGCTCTTGATAGTTCTTTCGGTGTTTTTGTACGTTCACTTGATAAAATGAAGTTGATAGTTTTGAGACGTGTTTCCTCTAATGCACACTTGATGTGTTTTGGTGGTCTACTATTAACCTATTATCTGCACGTAGAAGCTGTTCCAGTACAGGTGGTGAAACGTCACGAAAATGCGTTTCTTGATTCTCTTTCGCTCAAAGTCATCTGTATTAAAGATGGAATAGTGAATATTCTTTAATCTTTTTTTATCTTCATTTTTCTTTAATTTTCTTTCTCTCTTCGGTTTTGGGTTCTCCTATTTCAAGACTCCTCTTCTTTGCTATATTCACTGCTTTGGTCACGTGTTCCCAATCTCTCGTGGTAAATTGGAACCCAACGTCGTTTTTGAACAGTTGAATCTGTAAATCGATGTTGAGTTTGAAGACGGTCACATTTGGATACACTCTTCTTTGGCTGTCGAAACACAAATGAGCTGAATGAGGTTGAATGGTTTCGCGCGCCAAAGGCGCACAGGGACGTTGTGGGGCAAGCCCCTTTCGACCCTCTTTAACAGTTGAAGATTTGGAAGCTGCATGTCTGGGCGTGGTGAAGTTGGAGAAGGATCGGGTACTCGGCAGGTGTCTCTGGTGAGGTGGTCAAATGGTAGTTATCTCAACCCTCGGGTGAGGACCAGAGTGAGAGGGGGTCCTCTCACAAAGGTGCTACCTCTTCCCGGGGGCACTATGATGGTGACGTTTGGGCAAGTAGAGTCTGCCACTTATGCGTGTAGTCAGATGGGGTAGAGGGCCATCATTGGCAAGTATAGTCTGCCTCAGGCGGTTCGTGGTAGTTGAAGCTGTGTCGGATTTCAGGATAGCACTTGGTGTTATCGATCAATCGTGGAAGAAAACAACAGCCCCTTTCGGGGACCACCCAAAGAAAGACCCGAACTTCCCTGGTTCGGGGGCAGGCCTACATTGGAACCTATTTGGCTGGGTCAAAAATGCGCTCTACAGACGCTTATGAAAAAGGGGTAGAGGTGGGGCGCAGGGCCAACGCTCGTCTCCCTTGAGGTTGGTGGCCACTTCTAGGGAGGGAACGAAGGATGTTTGTAGTCCGTCGCGGTTACTCTTATCCATAACGGTTATAGTTGCCATAGCGGCTATTGGGGTACTGGCGATCAAAAAAGAAAACATCTCTGTGTACCTGCTAAAAGAAGGCAGAATTAGTCTCGAATAAAATATATACAGAAAGAGAAAAAAAAAAAGGAAAAAAAAAAAAAAATTTTTTTAGCTGAGTCGGTGAAGACAGCCCTATCTGGTAGAAGGACACAGCTGAGCTGTTAATCTGCCTGTTGGTTCACCTTCTCGTTCCCTATTTTATTTTGAGGCTTCTGATTTTTAGTGATTTTAGCTGAGTCGGTGAAAGCAGCCCTCTCTGGTAGAAGGCCACAGCTGAGATGTTAATCCGCCTTTATATTCACCTTTTTGTTCCCGATTTTATTTTTAGGATTTCCGTTTTTTAGTGATTAGTGTATTCTGCCCTAACCTCCACGGATTGGATCCTATTTTCATGGTTGTTACACTATATTTTAGTTTTTCCTGTTGAAAAGGGGGGAGAGGGCAGGATTTAATGAAAGAGCCACACCCGGGGGTGTATTCTGCCCTAACCTTCGCGGTTTGGATCTTATTTACACAGTTATTTCACGATAATTTGGCGTATTTGGATTTTTGTCGGCTTTTGCAAATTACTTCTAGCTCAGAAATTAGTTGCCTGTCGGCTAACCGGTCGTGATTTTTCGCGGCTAGGGAGGCAAGGCGGTCTTTTATGGTGGGGATTTCGGCTCTGTCATGGAGTGTTTTGATAGGTGTATCCTATGGAGTACGGAGGACGACCCTAAGCGCGTGATTTTGGACCTTCTGTAGTTTCCCCATATTTGTTTGATTGAGCTCCTTTAGGATGATGGCCCCATACTCGAGTACTGGGCGCACAAAGGCTTTGTATAGTTTAAATAGAGTAGTCTGATTGGCTCTCCAGGTAGTTCCCTTCAGCATTTTTAGTAAATTAATACGTTTGGTTGCTTTACTGGCAATGTCGTTGGTATGTTTATTAAAGGATAGGTTTTGATCAATGGTAATGTCAAGGAATTTCGCCTCTTTGCATTCTGGGAGCACTTTATTCAGTAGCTTCAGGTCAAGGTCACGGTAGTTTATCTTGCGGTTGAAGGTGATTCGTTGGGTTTTGTTGGCGTTCAGCTTTATTCTTCATTTGGCACACCAGTGTTCTAGGTCGTCGAGGGCGCGTTGAAGAGGTTTTTAGAGTAGATTGGCCGAATTATTAGAGTCCCAGAGGCCCTTATCGTCTGCAAATTGTGAGACTTGAACGCGATCCTCGGAGAATTTGAGGTCGTTGACGTAGATGATGTACAGGAGGGGACTGAGGACGGATCCTTGGGGGTGCCTGCTTCTAGGGGGACACTGTCAGCCATTTCATTGTTTACTCTGGTTTTAATTTCACGATCGTTTAGGAAGGAAGAGAGTAATCTAAGCAGTTTCATAGGGAGTTTCATTTTAGACAATTTGAGGCGCATTCCGTTGTGCCACGCAGAGTCGAATGCTTTTTCGACGTCTAACAGGACTTCCGCGCCTATTTGTTGATGAAATGAGCTGAAAACCAAGTGCGCCCTTTTTTATACTTTTCTTTAAAACTGCGACATTTAGTGGTAGGTTTCATCTATGACGTCATCAACCAACACATAATTGTCCATTAGATAGGTTGTAAACATGTTGACTATGGTTTCCATCGGTACTCCGCGGCAGCGATATTTCAGATAAAATAATCAGTACGATCCACACACTGGTAACGATCCTTGAATGCGTTTCGCATTATACTTCCAATATCTGGAATTCCTCTTTAGAAAATTCTCGAATAGTCTGTGCTGTGGTGGTAATCCATGGGAATCAAAGTATTCCACGTTGTGATGACTCACAAAGAGAGCCCTCCAATTTGTTCAACCTTTTCTGTGATCTGGATCTGCATTGGCTATCAAACCCACTGGTCTGTGATCTGGTAATCTTCTTGCTAACATGTTTCTTGCAAATACGCCCAAATACATCCTCTTCAAACAACTATCCGCACGAAGTGCGTTCTTCAGTTCCAATGTTTTCATGTCGAGTAATCAAAAATCATTTGGCGGCTCTTATCAACTTCTATGATGTTCTGGAATTCAGCATACACCAGTACGTTGATCATGGTCAGTAAAGGGTCTTCGAAATGGACTTCCAGTCTCAAGTTTCCTCTCTTCACAAGATCGAAGTGTTGTCCATGCGATAGGTCGAAGACAAATAGTGTGAACTTACTGAAGCCCTTTATGTACTCTTCTCTGCTGATGTGGATTCCTTCATTCTCAAACATTTGTCCAGTCCCTTGGAACAGGGTCGCATAACATCTCTTCGTTGAACGAGAGCTTTTCGTCCTTTGGTGGAATGCGGGATCCGGTCGATGTTTTCTTCTGTTTCCTAGGCGTTTCTAGTGGAATGACAGTGCATCTTCTTTCGGTTTTCTTGGTCAAATCACGTTTCTTGTTCAGTCCAATGTATTGTTCATAAATCAACCATACAGGGCATTCTTGTGAAATTGAAAAGCAACGTAGACACATCCTGTTTTCACAACTCGAGTCAGATGTTTCCAATATTCCCAAGTCAAGTCAAGCTCCATCTTGTTTTTCAATAGATGGATATGTACATCACTTCCAGTATTTTTCGAAACCGTAACGAGTAGTTGTTCCGACATCCTTTCTTTTTGAAGGTTCGAACAGGAATGAGAACTTTGTTACCCGAAAGTTCCTTTTATAGTCTCTGGTCACTGGGACTTTCCCTTGACTGGTTCCTTGCCTGTTTTAGGGCTGGGATTAGACCAGTTGTGTTTCTAGAAGTTTGGATTTCAAATCCATTTTAACATGGGAAAATCATTGACATAATATCATCAGTCATCTTCACCCTTTTGTTATGTCATGTCACTAATTATATAGTTGCAGTAGTGGCTGGAATTCTTTTGTTCTTCTATGAAGCATCAAACAATATCTTTCAATTCTCGATCCAAATATGAAACAGCCATTTCATTCGGTTGTATCAGAGTCTCTTGTAGACGTTCCAATAACCTTGGCTCTACCTGCACGTACCTCTTCTGTTCTGGTCCATTCTTTGTTGTAAAAGGCTGGTGTAGTGGTTCTTCCATCTTTTCGGATTAGTTTGGTTCAACGGTGTGAGTGGCCACATGTTTTCGGTTCGGGGTATTGGTACCCACACGTTTCTGATTGGTTGAACATTCTGATACAACTGTTGTACTTCGAGCGGTCCCAATGGATTTATCTTTCGTTCGTCCTCTCTTTGGAGCATCCGTGTGTATCCATGGATTTTTGTCTGGTCCAACCTTTTGATTAAACTGTTCAGTTGGTTTATTATCATGCCCACATAACTTTTCGTGCGCTTTTAGATTATCTTTTCTCTTATACCATGCTGAGCACTTGCCACAGCAGAAAGTTGTATTATTGTTCAAGGTCTGTTCATGCTGTAAAAAAGATTTCTTCATTCAGTGAAAGTCTTACTGCAAACATCACAACGATGAGAACCCATTGCTTGGAAAAACTGCAACGACTATGTTCGGGAGAAGCACCCCTTATATACCCCTCCAGCTGCCTTCCACTTTTTAGACCCTCCTGGTTCCAAGCTCGTGGCTCTTATAGAGTTCCTATTTGGCTCATATATACCTCTTAGCTCATATACAACTCCTAGCTCCTATATAAACCATATCCTACATGGTTTCTAGACTATGACCTTCTTGGCTCCTATATGACTCCTAGTTCCTATTTGAACAATATACACCTAGCTCCTGCATGGCTCCTAGACTAGAACCTTCATGGCTCTTATATGACCTCTAGCGCCTATCTGAACCATATACAGCTGGCTCCTACTTCTTATATTTACCATATACAGCTTCTAGTTCTTACATGGACCAAGACTATGACCTTCATGGCTCCTACTTTGCTCCTATCTCCTATAGTAATCATATATCGTCCCTCTATGGCCCCTAGCTCCTATATGGTATTTATATGGCGTCTACCTGCCCGTCCAACACCCCAACCGTAGTAGCATTACTACCAATGCCTTCACAACTCCTGAAGACTATAGTCTTCATGGCTCCTGATCACCCCAGCGAAGGTGGGACATACTTGTGACCTGGGGACAGACTTGCTACCCCTTTTTTACCTTTCGGAGATACACATACTGGGTTTCCCACGGAAAAGTTCGAGTTCTCCATCTCCTGTGTTCAGGAGTATCTTGTTTGAAATCGATTAAAAGGTGCCCATATGGGGTCGAAGTGGCATCTTCGAAAATTTCTCTCAGAAACTTGGAATGACCAGGATACATCTGTGCTGCCAAGTGTGTGATCTGAGAACGATCCCTAGGATTTTTAAACAAGATCATGTAATGACTATTGAGAGCTACAGTCCTGTGGACATTATTTTTGTCGAACAAATTTTGAACAATGTACATTACTCTGATCTTATGCTGATGGCTATCTTTAGTATACAATCTAGACACGCGAACATCTGCATTGGGCATCAGATCATCCAATATGACTAAACTATCAGATTTTAATTCTTGAGGGAGACCCTCTACGAATTCTACTTGGTGTAACATGTTGTATAATGGCTGCCATTCACAAGAACACCAAATGATGTGACTTGAAACAGGCGAAATAATATCTTGAATGTTTTGAATAACCTGATTTACAAAGGATGATTTACCACTACCCCTGGGATCACACAATAAACAAGTAAATGGATGCTTCCAATGAGGATCCATCTTTTTGTTGAATGTGGGTGCTGCTCCCATTTTATACCTTTTAGGAAGGTGGTCTTTTTGACCATCCTCCAAAAATATTCAGCATAGGTGGCCCTCTGACTTACTGGCTGGGACCAGTTTAAGTTTGTTTGATATTTGTCCAGAAGATAAACATCAAATAACTTGAGCGTCATTACCACCTTTTTGTCTTCTTTTTTTTTCTTCTTTTTATACTTTTTTCTTTTTTTTTTTTTTAATAAAAAACATCTATTTACAACATCTATTTACATGTTCAGACAGAAAGGCTTCTTGAGGGCCATGAATTCAATCAGTAAATCCATAATACAAAGTCTCTGTTCATTTGTGAGGGGTTTCCCGAACATATCTTCATACTCTTTCTGTACTCGTGGTGGATTCATTCCAGAAGTATTATGGTGCCACAGTAGATGGACGTCATTCTTGTTAACTCTTTCAAATGCTTCATTAAAACATGTTATAACCTTCTCGTCTTGAGACATCATGAGGCATACATTATGCTGAATCTGGCTTGGGTGATCGACTGTCCATCCGTAGCATTTTTCTTTCATCACGTTGTCAGTGTTTTCTTCCACATAATGAGCATAAGCCAAACAGAGTTCATGTTGTTGTCGAACTTGTCTGAGTTCAGTATCAATTTCATCAACGATCAATGGTTGTGATTTGCTTATTCTCACTGTGAATCTGTGATCTTCTTCTTCAAAGGTGGTTCTAGAATTGGTTTCTTAAAGTCTTCAGTGTGACTTGGTCCTGGTGTAGTATCTTCAGGTTTAGCAGGTTTAGTGTCATCGGTTAAAGCTGTTTGTTGGATGTTGATGGCTGCATCTACTTCTATTTAGGACTCCAAGGCATTTCATTCTTTTAAAGATAGAGCAATACCAGTCTTCATTGGATAAGGTTCCTGGTCTTTACCCTCAAAGTATCTTCAGAAATGAATCTTCAGTTCACCCTGGTATTGGGCGACTTTAGCATAAGATAAGTCTGCTTGGTGCCAAGTCGGAACATCTTCTTTGGTCAATGTTTGGATTGGATCATGAATGATGCCAAGTCCATGCTTCGTCTAATCTTATTTATCTCTGACGGATTGTTTGAAAGCACCAGCTCATTTTAACAAATTTTGATCGACTTGTTGGGGTTTGTGTTTGTTTCCTAAAGGATTACAGGTTAAACTTGGGAAATTTAGAAAATTGGTATAGAAGTCTATGGGAAAGAAACACAGTGTACGTTTCTATTGTAAATTCATCGTGGGGAAGAAATTTGATTGGTTGATTTACTTCGATTTGGTTGGTCAGTTTGGCGATCAAACTGCAATCTTGATCCTTAAACTGTAGGATGTAGCCCTCGGCATTTTATACTGGCTTGGGACAGATCAAGCTACAAACCTCTGTCCAATGAAGATAAGTCAAATAGCCCGAGTGAATTCCCACCTCCTACAGTTCGTACAAGGACTCTTTTTAGGGAATTTTCAATCTGATACCCTGTAAGAAGTGTCCCTCTGCATTTTGTACTGAACTTGGGACAGGTCAAGTTTATAGATCATCGGCCAGAAGATAATGATCAAATAACTTGAGAGCATTACCACCCCCCAAACAAGAAATTATTTTAAAAAAGTTTAAATTTTTTTTTTAATTTTCTATAAAAAAAGTAGAAGGAAATTTATTCTTTGTTCAGCAGAGAACGATGTTGATGATGATGATGAGTTGACAACATGGAATACTCCATTGGCAGGGGTACCCTAAACAGTTTGTTAACTAAAAATATAATTAGGTATCATCCTGTTCCAATAGAGGTAACCTAAAGGATACCAGGAATCAATATTGTAAACTAAACATAAGTTTAAGCATTGTGAAAATAAATATAATTGGGTATCATCCGGTTCCAATAGGGGTAACCTAAAGGATACCAGGAATCAACATTGTAAACTAAACATAATTTTTTTGAGCATTGCTAATGAATAGACTTAGCCCACACCAGGAGTGTACAACATGAATGATATTTGTTGAAGGATAAATTTCCTTCTGTAAACTATTTACAATTATGTACAACTGGCAAAGCTAGTTATCCCATCTGAACAAAATTTGTAATAACCCACCGCATGAGAAAAAAAGAAGAAAATGTTCATCTTGGATAACCATCTCCGTATGTATAATAATAATATTGATTGGAATAATTTGAATATAAGAATTATGCTTACCACTGGATTTCTGGGAAGATTGTGGGAGGATATTCACTGGTTGTAGAGAAAGAAATTAAATTGTCAGTGGTAAAGTCGATACACCATCATTTTGTACTAGTCGTTTTGGATAAAAGTAAGATAAACCATCTCTCATCTGTACGTATGTGAACATGTAACCATTAAGTCTAAAGCCTTTCTTTTTTCCTGTTCCTGTGTGTTTGTCTTTGATTACTTTTAAATATGTTTGCTTTGTTAAAGTCATTTGTCTTGTGTTTATTACTCAGTTTGTTTGATAGCCGAAACAGTAGTCGGTTTTGCTACACAATCCAATAACCCCTCTTCCTCCCATTCAATTTTGAAAAGACCTGGGATTCTTTTATCAAAAGCTTTCCTGTCCCTGCATCATTGAGATTGTATCCAGTTATCTCCCCTTAATATAGTTTTTACATAATCTTCTATATGGGTATCACAGGCTTCAGATGGTAACCATTTATGGGCTTGGCGATAGAACAATTCCTTTTTTCTGGGCTGACTACTTCTTCAAGGGAGGATCCAGAAAGGCCTGTGTAAAGGCTGTCCGAGTCCGATTCATAAAGTTCAAAATCCCTACGATCAACATAAACATCCCAAAAACATAGTAAAATAGGAGCATACATAACTTGGCATACTGATATACGAAAAACCTATGTGGAGGGGCAAGTCAAGGTTGATTCTACTTGTATTCATTTCAATTTCATAAAGTTCTGCAGTGGGGGTATTCAATTTCCGAAAGGTCAGATTGTTGATAAGGTTGGACACATTATCTTCGTCACAATACACTGCATTCTGATGTTTTGCCTTGTTGGTGACTGTCTTCCCATATCCAGAATTACCTAACAATTTCATCTTGTCAGCTACGATGGCTTTACTTGGGTCATCCCATCTGGCCTGTGATACTTGATCACCAAATGTTTGGAAGCACACATTGGGCTGGTACTGGATGACTTGATGCACCGGGCTGACTACCAGTCCATGCTCCAAATACCATTGCAATAATGGTGTAGCCAGCAGGATTTTTTCGCCAAAGTAGCTACCAATAAGACTATGGTGAGGTTGGCGCATAATATAATATTGTTGGCGTCAGCGTAAGCCTTCATATGTGGCCCCATATCTTCTCGAGAAATATTTGTGTTTTTGAAGATTGGTGTCATTTCTTCAAAATAGGGCTTCAGTTGGTCGGGTACTGCAATGTCACACTCCACAAGGCCAAAGATGCTGCCTGTGTGGATCTTCACGAGTAGTTGGGTGAACGTCATCTAACCGTTCCATCCACCGAAGTCCAAAACTTTTCCCATAGAAAGGTCTTTAGGGCTGGATCGGTCTTCTGCTGATTCCACTCACATTCCCAGATTTCTATGACATCATACCCAAGGCTCTGTAGGTACTGGGTAGTTCCCTTGGTTTTTTCCCTAGCTAAGCCATGGACTTCCCCCGGACTGCATTGTGCATTTGTGAGTGGCCAATGTACCATCCTTCATGTTCCGATAGCTTTCATGAC
This sequence comes from Pictodentalium vernedei, assembly GCA_031216915.1. Taxonomy (NCBI): domain Eukaryota; kingdom Metazoa; phylum Mollusca; class Scaphopoda; order Dentaliida; family Dentaliidae; genus Pictodentalium; species Pictodentalium vernedei. The sequence continues at coordinate 183,370,467 of CM062288.1, forward strand.
CATTCCAGAAACAGTTTTGGTGTCTTTACACCAACCATCTACAGGCACTTGACATCTACCAGCCTTCTTTTCCATATCGTTGTATTTGTGTCAGACACTGTCCCTGGCAGACATAAATTCCAGCCACTGATGGGCCATCCTACCATACGTACTTATGGGAGTACTCTGGTTTAAAACCTGTTTCTTCCTTGTGTCTAATGTATCAACCTGTTGGCATTTCCTGCATCAATAACCATAAGTACAAGGCATCATAGCCTACAACACCCCCACATCCCTTTTGCTGATGTGCCATATTTAAATCCTCTTATACTAGTAACATTCTTCTCGTGATAACGATTGAATATGATAGAAGGCCCCCCTACAATGTTGTCCTTGATAAGATGATGAAGATCCTTGTTCTTCTTGTTGATTTCTCGAAGGACATACCTTCCTCTTTAGCATCAGGCCTGGAATGCTAATGCTGTCCTTAAACATATCGACCCCCCTTTCCAAGTAAACATGTGCTTGTTTCTCTCAATAGCTTCTAGGAATGGCTGACATCTCTATTATTGTACAAAATCAGGAAGGCCCGGAATGTTCTCATCCCATTTTCCCCCAAAGTTTCTGGCAGTAAGCATATTCCTCTTCAGTTATGTTTTCCTTTTTTAAAGAGCTATAAAAGGAAACATGGGGAGGTAATTTGGTAGTGTCCAATTTATCAATACAGTCAATCCATTCATAGGGAAAACATCCTTTAGCATCTGAACACCCAAAATCCTTGAGAAATTTATAACTAAATACAGGGGCCAAATAATTGCAAATAACCAAAAATTTCAAGTGATCTGTTTTCAAAACCATAAAGTTGTTACTCTTCTTAACTACAAAAGACAGTGGGCCATGTTTTTCCAGATAATCCCTCAATTCTCGTTTAATCACATTTACGTCATATTTTCCAGAATTAAAACCTAAGATGGGCATTTCCATCATGTAATGATCAAAGTCTGTCGACACCTTTTCAAATTGGTGTGATAGATACCACCACCAAGACACATCATCAGTACAGGAGAGCTCATGGCGTTGCATCAGCCATACAGATTTCCACAATTTACCACACTTACGACAAGCGAAGGATTTACAATATTGATCAATGTTGGTGATATAACTAAAATGTTTCTCGAACAAATTGATATATGTGGTATTCTCAAAATTTCCATTAGACCTATGCACAATTTTTAGCAATAACTTCATCATCTTCGAATAAGAGTTTAAATACTTCAATATTCACTTCAAATACTTTTTCAACTTTGGGAAGTTCATTGAATTTCACACCTGGAAAGTTATCCTTGGGTACATCTGTGTATTTACTATACAATGTCTGATTTGCAGTATTCAAAGTATGGTAAGTAGAACCACTTCAAAGGGCTAAACACCGGAATAAACAGAGGTTGTCATTATAAACAAAATGGTGGTGTTGATCTTTGACAAGGGCAACAATCGAATGATTTTCTAAAATATACTTGGGAAGATATTCAGGGACCCCATGGATTGGATGATTTTTAATCTTGTTTACTTAAAAAGATCTGGCATGACAATCCATTTAGAGTTGGGTCTTTGCTGCCTAGCCAATTCCAAAATGTCTTCCTGTTCAAGGTCTTCAAGGAAATTCCCCAAATCTACTGCATTTTCTATAAGGGGTGGCCTATCAAGAACCCAGGCATTATTTTGTGAAGGATGATAAAATCTTAGTTCTTCTGTTTCATTGTTACATAAAATGAAGCTGTAGCTTAAATTAATTTTAAATTTATTTTTCTGAGATTCAAAGATTGTTTTACTTAATTCATAGTTCATGGTAGATAAATCTGTAGTGTCTAGCCTATAATTAAAAATGTCCTGTATTTTCCTATTTGTTTTTTGGTGGGTCCGAATGGCCTTCCAGTTCCTACATAAATTTCAAAAATTTCTTCATTTGTTTCTGTCGAAAGGTCCTGATCAAAATCAATGGGGTCAATGTCCAAAACAGTTCAGGTTTTTTTCAGGGTTGTTGCTGGTCATTCAGAATTTCATGTCTTGGGAAGGGTGACAGGGAGATGGGCAGTATTCTTATGCCTATTAAAGAGTAAAAAAGTTGATTAAATTCCTGGCAACATTCCAAACATGTATATAAATCTAAGCAAGTTTTTTTTTATGTTTATCCAAATCTTCTTTCCTAGAATATTTTGTACAGCAGTTGTTGCAGGCAAATGTCTTACCTTGTCTGCGAGCTGTCTTCCTATGTCGATCCTGATTGGACCTGGCAGTGAATATTTTCCTACAGTCCTCACATGAAAATCTAGAAGTCTCCATAATCCTTAGAATAATGAATGCACAAAAATAGTACACACAAAAAATTGAATAACCTGAGTACACAGAGACGATCCTTTTCCGCCAAGAGATGAAAATGAAATGAAGCTGACGTCACAAAGTCGCTGAATTTATTTATACGTGACAGACGCTTTTGAAAACATCAGGCCATCATGTGCGCAGCTGCCGCAGCATTTTTTCATCGACTTTTTGATTCTCGGTGGGCATTTGTGTTTGTTTCTCATAGGATTATAGGTTAAAGTTGGGAAAATTAGTAAATTAACATAGAAAGTAAGTAATGGAAAAAGAAACACAATGGGAATACACTAATCGGATTGGTCGATAATTATGTTATAACATTGGTCAGTTGAGAAACATCTTGATCCTCACATTAAATTTTTTTTAAATAATCAAGTTAATGAACTTAAATCCACTTATCCACCAAGTGAAGATTCTTTCGGATAATGAACTTAATAAATAGTGAGGGGGGTCAATTAAGGGTGTTACTAAAAATAGATCGATGCACATAGGAATTTATAAAAATATAGTTCTGCCCTAAAAATTTAGTTATTTATGGACATTACTAATTATGGAGAGGCCCTAAAAATTAGTTTGGGACTAATTTAATGAATAGTGAGGGAGTCAGTTAAGAATGTTACAAAATATAGGAATTTATAAAAAATTGAGTTCCATTTCCAGGGAATATTAAAGCTTAAGTTGGGGATTTAGTTGGATATCCGAGCCAAGTAAAACTATTGTTGGAGTCTATTTTTGGTAATTCTACGAAGTAAACGAGGATTCTGAGGGAATCTGAACCAGTAAAAAGCTCAGAGGAACAGTCCTATAGCACTACGTGCTACCATTATACAAATGAATGTGACTGTTATTGTAAAAAAAAACATTCTGGGGCTTTGCCAAGTCCGTTTCGGTGAATTTGGAGGGATTATTGGGTTGTTTGTGGTAATTCTGTAAAGTGAAACTACTCTTATACAAAATAATTCGTCCGATAGCACTACCTGCTACTATTATAAGTAGGATTCATGGGGAACTGGTATCAAATAAAGTCGTTTGATGTATCACCCTAACAACACACGCTGCACATATGCCCTAAGACCACGTATCACTATGAAGATGATGTCACAAGATGGCCACATATGCGGGCTAGCATGACAACCAAACATGACATCACTAGGTCACATGCTATAACATCACATGAGATCCAGCGAAACAGGCATGATCTCTTCATCTCCTATTACTCGGGTAACTAATAGAAAATTCGCCAGTATATAAATACAATTATGACACAACGAGTTGTGTCAAAATTATAATCGGTGAATTGCTACTTTAGTTAAAACAGACCGTATTTATGTAAAGACTCAAATTTGAAGTATTGCACTATGTTGAGTTTGCTGCTCCTGTGAAACCAAGTAGGCCGACTTGGTTGTTACTTTGCTGTTGTGGTAATTTTTGGGATATAATCTCAATTTACTAACAAATATCTATACCACCTTTTACCAAATAGTCACAAGCTCATCAAGTGGGTTATTTCCTCCAACGGACGGTACTTTAAACTCACATGATGATAATTCAGCAACCAGATAAACACACCTCTTCCGATCCAGTTTGTATACCACTCTCTTGGTGACGTCACCGGTTCTCTTTACTCTTCTGACCAGTTTCCTATTCCAATTGCTGATTTCATGTTGGAGGAGTAATCTTAGGGGCAAATTATGCTACATTCCCCCAAGTTTTCTAAATAAAACCCCTCCAAACAGCCCAAGGGATCATAATAAAACCCCTACCCTTAAAGGGCAAAAGCGTGTAGGGAGACAAACTCCCTGTATTTAACTTAATCAAAAAAGGATCAGCAATGGAATTCTCAGAAAAAAAGGGATCCAGTGACATCCCAAGAGATGGATACTCTCACTTTTCACTAAACAAGAATCGAAGATAGAAACCTATAAAAACTGTACAAAATATTCTGACTTTTTGTACCAATCCCCTCCCTCTACTACTTTTAAACCAACACCTCTCCCCTTTTACAATTTAACTGCACCCAGAAATCAACAAAATTAAGGTACAAAATTCAGCAAAAATTAAAATATTTCTCACATTGCATCAGAAATAAAACCATTTCAGCTTATCAATTTTGTCCTTCAAAATCCAGTTACTGGTCTTGCATTTCATCATTAACCATGTTATATATATATTTTTTTTTTTTTACAAGTTTTAAATTTTTTTTTTTTTTCAATATATACCAAGGAGGAGGTCCCAAATTCAACACTTTTCTTAATCCTGATTTTAATAGCAGTGGGGATAAATCCCCAAGTTTGTACATGTCTAGGAGGTCACAAATAAATTTATTTGCATCTGGGCAAACAAATGATTAAAAAGAATGTGCCCAATAATAAGTAAGCAGAATTCCAGATAGAATCTCAGGATTCTAAATAATTCTATCCTATTTAAATTTCTACAAACACCAGTGTATTTTAATTGGGAAAATAATTCACTGCCTAACCGAAACACATACGCCAGTAGCGGTACGGTTACATGTTAAAAGTGCCTTAACAGGTCCCAAATTATCTTAAGTCCTCATACAAAACTCAATATGATATCGGAAACATCTGTCTGGAACTCTGTTATTTTAATTTCGGAAAACCTCTGGAAACATAATTATCAATTCTTAGCATAATAATTCTTTGGGGGCATGCCTTTGCATTGCCCAAAATTCAATTCCTGCTATAATTTCCAAAATCCTTCTGAAATTATCCAAATATATGGGTATTTTGCTTTGCAACACTCATTTTATGGGGAAGGGAACCCACAGAGGGCACAAGCATTCTGTGTGACCGAGGCCACCAGCACCCCCAAGGACATCTGCAGTTCTGTAGCAACTTTTAGTGCAACTTCCCCCAAATAGAGAGGAGTGCCCCCTACCTCCAAATTCATCTCCCCCTGAAAATACAGAGCGTCAGACTCCTATACCAGCCGATTTAGTGGGATGGCTTTTACACCGTCCCACTGTTCTTGTTTAAAGTATAAACATTTTGGGCCTATACTGAAATATGCATTAGGGAAGTGGTTTACCCATCTCTCGCCCACATCCCTACTGGAGGTGGAACAATGTAGGTGGATTTTTTGTTGCTTACCTACGCTATCCATCAACATCAGGAGCTTGAGGGAATTTACTTCCCTTCCCAAGTAATCTCCCGAGGGACCCCTCAAATGTAGCACAATGGGCTTAGCTAAAGTTGCCAACTTCAACAACCCCGCTAATACCAAATCTTGCTGATACCATGTATCAACCGGCTCCGTTCTATCTATCCCCCACCTCACCTAAACCTGCAGCATATGGGAGCAAGCCCATTATTGGAAACATGTGGCTTTCTGACTCTACCGGGGGGGATATTCCTTACATGACGGGGATGAAGGCCAATTACTGCCTTCATACCAGGATCCCCGAGAAGTTCCTCTGGTCTAGGGTAGGTGGACGGATCACAGTAAACTACCATCCCCCTCACCCCCCCCCCTCCCCCACAACAGGCAAAGGACAAGTTGTAGGTCGACCATCCTTAAGGGAGAAAATCTCCCTAGCTGACAAATTGGGTTTTCGAAACCTTTGGCGAACCCTATCCAAATGAAAAAGAGTGTCCACCAGATTCATGGAACAAGATTCCCTGGAAGATCTAGCGGGAGAAAAGCCTGGAGGGACTCCCATCAAAGCACTAGCTATTGGAATAGCAGGAGGAAAATCTGGATTACCTCCCACCATGGGACTAACTACTGAGGAAATGGCAGGAGAAACGACCGACAGACCCTCCGAGAAAGCCATGGCTGAAGAGACCGGAAGAGGCATCAAACGACCTCCCCCTCAGGAACCAACTGTGGGAGTCGCCGAAGCAAAAATGGGGGGAACTTCCGAGGGACCAGTAGCCGAAGAAGCAAGTCTAGCGGGAGAAAATACTGAAGAGACCTCCGAGGAATCTCCCACTGAAGAATCGGCGTCTGAGCAGGCAGGCACCTCCACCACCATTCGTGACCGAATATGCAATGTCACCAGCAAATTCTCCTGTGGTTCCAGGGAGTGAAAATCCTCCCTGACCACTGTTTGGCGTTTTGAAGGGGGTGACACCGGAGACGTCACCCTGGAACTGCAATCTTGGATACACTGATCCATTAATCTGGATACCCTCTGAGGCACTCGCTTCAGGGGCTTTTGAAACCTATGACCTGAGGGACGTGATCTCCTCATCTCCTCAGTTCTAATTTTAAGGAACATTAAAATCCTCCAATGTACCAACCCAGCTGGTGTAGCCAGGTGATCTAAATTTCCTGCAGGAGGGAATTGAGTACTTGGTACCCACTCAAAAAGGCCCTCCAACTCCTGCATACGTTCAACAAAATGAGTTGAAACCTCCAACGGGAATCGGGAATATTCCCAATTAACCAATTCTTGTAACCCCAAATAACCCATTTCAAGGGGAGCTGTCATCCTCTCAAAAGTCTGGGCAATGATCTAAGGACTGAAATACTGCCCTTCTGACTGGCATCCATAAAGAAGTGGGGAGATGATCCCCTTGGCAGTGCTTCCACAACTGCCTTACTTTAGCCCCACAACTTGGAAGAGGACACACAGATGATGGTCCCTTTGACTTAGGGTTGGGGGGCAATTCTACTGATTTTGGAAAAAAGAGAACATCATCCTCTCCCACTTCCATTTTTGAAGAAAATCTCTTATCCTTTCTTCTAGTACTAACCTGTACTTCCGTGTAATCATCTGGCTCTTTGTCACCGAGGGATAAACATCCCCTTGACCTCTCACTCCCGGCCGGAATTAGGGAGATAGACTCTCCCAAAACTGGCGCACCTACTGGTGTCACTGGCGCCTGGGCTCCGGGAACTAAGTTCCCAGTTGTGCCCAAGCTCAAATCAGATGAGACAGTCTCCTCTATTTTTTTTCCACCCACATACTGAACCACTTGTAGGTTTTGGTCCGTTTTTAAACGGACATCCCGGGTTTGAGCTTGAGGGTCGTAATCATAATTCTGGACCCTCCTCCTTTGTCCCTGTCCCCATCTTTTACCCTTTCTTTGGACCTGAGTCCAGGATCGTTTTGGGGATTGGCTTCCTTCATCAGAACTCATACTAACTATATGTCTCTAACTGGTATCTGTTATAATCTGTGCAAAGAGACAAAAATAAAAGTGTCTAAGTTCCCCCTGTAAGCTCATCATTATTGGGGATTAGCCATTTCACAATGTGAACAATTATACAGATCTATTCTTTGGGCCGATTGACTAGTCACCTGCACACAAGAACCATGAAACCAGTCCAAACAACTATTACATTGTATCATGAAAGATCCTGTGTCAGGTTTCTTACAGATACAGTATAATGGAACCATTGAACCTCTTGTTTCTGAAAGATTTTTCTGGCGCTCAATCCAAGGTGGTAAAATTCCATCAGTACAATGATGTTTGAGTTTGTCATGATTCATTGTTATTGATTTATTAACTGGTAGAGTGCTGGAAGCCCTATTTTGGGCTTTACTAAAAGTGACAGGCAATAACTGTTTGCAGCTACATTCTGCCTGAGGAAGCCTTTATTGTCCCTGATATGAACCAGATTTTTTATACAATACCTTGCTCTCTGACATTTAATTGGATAGTGCCTATAAGGCACTATCCAATTAAATGTAATAGAGCAGTATATGATGAGCTTTGATTTGTTGTCAGAAAAAAGTCAGCACTTTACCAGTTAATCAATTGTATTTTGAACAGAAATGTAGAAATACACTGAATAATTATTCCTGTCCTGACCCCTTCAAATGGGATTTAATTTTTTAGAATGGCCAGGTTTAATTGCAAAATCAAGGAAATAAATAATATCTCCCACTTTAAATGTCTGAGTTTTTGAGGTAGTGTCATAGTATTTCCTCATTATTTTCTGCTGAGTTTTCAATTTTTCACGGACCAATTTATGAGATGTTCTAATAGAATTCTCCAAAGCAAGAACAAATTCGGCTGTATTTTGAAATGTTTCATTGGAGGACGACCAAAAATTTGATATGTTGATTGTACCACCTCCCTTCCAAGCATCATTTTATGAGTGAATCCAGTACTTCTGTTCACTGTAGATCTTAATGCCCCTGCCAACTGTGGGACATGTAAATCCCAGGTGGACTGTTTATTTCCCACGAAACATTTAAGGGCATCCATTAAAGTTCTATTTACCTCTTCCACTTGGCTGTTGGATGATGGGCGATAAGCTGTTATTCTTGCCTTGTCAATTTGTAATAATTTACAAACAGCTTTAAATAAATCACTTTCAAAATTTGCCCCTCTATCTGTATACACTTCCAATGGGCAGCCAAATCTAGAAAAACACTCATTGACTGCTGCAGTCGAAGTTTCTTCATCCGTTTGAGACGGAGGGGAATACACTCCATCCGTTTTTTAAATTGATCACTTACTACTAGAATGTATTCATTTCCCCTTGACGTTTTTGGTAAAGGGCCTAAAAAATCTAAATGAACACGTTCCATTGGGGACCCTGCATGGTAGGGGACCATTTGAACTGAAAAGAAGGCCTCTTTTGTTTATTACACCTAGTACAGGCTTTAACATAGTCTCAACATTGGAACTGAAAAGAAGGCCTCTTTTGTTTATTACACCTAGTACAGGCTTTAACATAAGTCTCAACATTGGAAGTTAACCCTGGCCAATAATATCTAGATTTCACTCTTTCCATGGTACGGTTAATCCCCAGATGACCAGCCGATGGCAGATCATGATTTGACAACAAAATCTCCGAACATTGGGGATGAGGTATCACCAAAACCAAGTGGCCATTTTTTCTCTTTTTGTATATCAATTTTCTAATAATGGAAAATCTTTCCCGATGATTCCAAAACAGTTTGGATTCAGCACATGCCTGAAAAAGAGCATCGGGGGAAGGTATTTCCCCCTTTTCTAACCAATTTCTAAGAAATTCCAGATCAACATCTTCATTCTGTTTAGCTAGAATTTCTTCATATTTCTGACCACTTAACTATCTTCCCCTGCCTGTGGATTATTAGTTTCAGCATCTGTAATAACTGTAATGCCCACTCCCTTAGGCTCTATCCCTAATTCATTTGAAACATTCCTTCCTCCCCAGGGTCAAATGGTTCTGTGAGGGTTTTGTCTAAAATTCCGAGTTTAGCATATCAAGGGAGCTAACTCTATTATCTGAAATTCCTGAGTTTAGCATATCAAGGGAGCTAACTCTATTATCTGAAATATTCTCTGAAGTTTCAACTGACAAAATCTCTTGTATTGGAAGCAATATTGGAACATATTTTTGTTTTTGCATGAAACACATTTTGGAATCATTGTATTTTTCTACCCAAGCCATTTTACCTTCTGCTTGATTTCTGTTGCTTGGTATGGGAATAACATCATCCACATATTCAAAGAAATTTCCCCAATTTTGATCTACCCTCTTACAATATCTACAATCCCCACAGGGAAGTTGTTCTAATGGTACCCCTGCTTTGTATTTCTTACAAAAGTCTTCCTCTGGACGTCATGATAAGAAATCAGCATTCCGATGTTTTTTTCCTGGACGGTACTGAACTGTGAAGTCATACTGACTTAGCTCCTCCATCCATCTGGCCAGTTGGCCTTCTGGATTCTTAAAATTGAGGAGCCAAGTAAGGCTACTATGGTCTGTCCTGATTGTAAAGTGTCGGCCCAATAGCAAATGTCTAAATTGGCAGGTAAATCGCACCACACTAAGAAGCTCTTTTTGAGTGGTGCAGTACTTTCTCTGTTCGGGACTTAACCCACAACTCCCATAGGCTATGACTCTTTCTTATCCATCTTGTAATTGGATCAACTCTGCCCCTATAGCCACATCAGACCCATCAGTGTCCAAAATGAACAGATCAGTTTTATTAGCAAAAGTCAAAACTGGAGGAGACCCAAGGGCTGCTTTTAATGCTAGAAATGAATTTTCTTCATCATTCCCCCACTCAAACACTGCCTTTTTACCTGTTCTTTTATACCATGGAGCTGCCAAAGTAGCAAAGTTCTTTATAAATACCCTGTGGTAATTGGCAAGATCCAAAAATCTCTCAATCTCTTTGATGTTTTGGGGTCGGGGCCAGTCTGTAATAACTTGGCTAGCCGGATCCCCCATTTCCATTCCCTGGGAGGAAACTAGTCGTCCCAAGAACTCTATTTTTTGTTGAAACAGGAGACACTTTTTAGGCTTTAATTTCAGTTGATACTGCTGAACTCTATCTAAGACAGTTCGCAGATTTTTTAAATGATCTGCAAAATCTGTGCCCAACACACACACATCATCTAGAAAAGCCAAGGCAATATCCCATGTTAACCCTCTAAGGACTAAATTCGTCCTCGGGAATAACAACCCGGGGCTCCTGTTAAACCAAAACTCATTTTGAAATATTCATACTGCCCATATTTGGTTATAAAGGCTGTTTTCTTATGGTCTTCCTTCGCTACTGGAATTTGAAGGTAAGCCTGGTTTCTATCCAGGTGACAAAACCAAGTATTCCCAGCGAGTGTGTCTAGACAGTCATCAATTAAGGGCATGGGGTAAGTGTCCTTTCTTGTAATGGCGTTTACCCCTCGGAAATCCAAACACCATCTTACCAAGCCACAGCATTTATGAATGAGAACAGGTGCTGAAGCCCATTTGGAAATGGATGGTTGGATAATCCCAGCCTTTAACATATCGTTCAATAATTTTTCTTCCTCACCTACAAAACATGCCGTGGTACGGTGCATTCGGGTTTTAACTGGTTTGGCATCACCGGTGTCAATATGATGTTCCAAAGCAGTGAAATTTCCCAAATCATACTCATTTTTTGCAAACAGATCACTATATTGAATCAATAGCTGCTTAAGCTTGGAAGACTCTTCAAGTGTTAACAGTGTTTTAGATTTCTCAAGCAATTCCCCTATGTGATCAGGCATCTCTAAATTCTTATCTGTAACTACTCCAGAATCCATTTCAGTTACATTAACTTCAGTAAATTCTGGAGAATGTTCAATGGGAGAAATACCTGTACCTTCAACAGCCCATCCAACTATTTGACCTGGATTCATAACAATATCTTTATTTCGCATATTAAGGAAGGTCATAACAGGATCTGTATTTTCGGAATGAGCTGTTCTGGAGATCAACAAGTTTTGTTTTAACTCTAGTTCTATCATGTACTCTGACATAGCAGAACTCAGAGCACATTGGACCTGTTTCACTGAATTGGAGGGAATAGTTATTTTTTCCAATAACCTGACCTTTTCTCCTTCCCTCTTTTGTGATTGTCTCAACTGAATGGGAATTTCCTCTCTTTCCTTTCCCAAATACATCATATTGTTAGCCAGATCTAATTGGGTACTCTGTTCATGCAAGAAATCAAGACACGAAGTAATTGGAGTAGAAACAGGGGCTACATAAAAATTCCCGATGTACCAATTGTTTTCCCTCTTTCATCTTGATGGGCCCTACTATTTGTCCAGAGATAGTTGCTAAATCTCTGCCTACTGTTCGTACGTTAATGCCCAATGCCCTTCAACATACGAGGGTGTTCATCAAGAAGCTCTAAAAGTTTGTCAGAAAACACTGTTACCTGTGCCCCTATGTCAATAAGAGCATCTAATTTGACATTTTCTAATATCACTGGTACAGTATAGTACAACAAAGTATCCACTTGGTTGATCGTTATACTATCTGGCATCTCATTTAATGTTTCCTCTTTTTGGAAGAAATGTCTAGGGAATTTGTCCCTAGCAATGACAGGGTTATGGCCTATATTTAAATCTGGAGTCGGCAAATGGCCTACATTTCTGACTTGTTCTCATTTAAACCATCCTCTGAATCATCCGTAAATTTGACCATTGGCGAGATTTGGGTATTTGGGTCATTTGGTGACCCTGATGGTGTAGAAGGCTTTGAAGCTGACTGATTACCCTGATTTCTAGAAGGGCAATCTCTTGAAAAATCGGACATAGACCCACATGTCCAACAACCCCTCCTCCCAGGTGAGGGAGATCGACTCTTTGATCTGTTTAGAGTCTGACCTGGTTCAATCAATTGGGAAATCTTTATGGTCAGGGTAGCCATACTGTCATTTAAATTTGATAATACTGTGCCAATTGATCTAAATTCAGTGACTGTTTCACCAGAAAATTTCTTAAATTCAGTTACTAATTCAGACACAACACTTTGGGTATCCTGAGGCTGGGGCCCTGTTGTATTGGGTCGTACTGGTGGAGTAGACACCTGAGCCGACTGCTCACGGGGTGTGTGAGTTATCCCATGAAAGGGATGCAATCTGAGTTGAGCCCTTGGGTTCTGGAGCTAATTCCCTCACATTTCCATAAATAGCCAAAGATGTGTGTTGAAACCATTTAATTTGATCGATTGCTTCCTCAACTGTTTTTGGATGCTGATTTGCTGCGTAATGCCCTGCCCCTTTATCTAGGGCACCATGGCAGAAATGCATAATGGCCTGGCAAAACGTGTTCTTTGGGCAGATTCCCAAATGCTTTTTCGGCCATAGTCAAAATGTGATCAGCCCATTCTTCTATGGTCATGTCTGGTTGCTGCTGGGCTTGATTGAACTGCATTTGTGCAGTCTCAGGGAGTTCGTACTTTCCGAAGCGCTTTTCTAATTTGTCCAACACTTCAACAAAATAGATTTGTTGGTCTAGGCGAATTATGGTAGCAAAGTACTCGCTTGCTTTGCCATCCAAACACCAACAAAGGTTGTCCTGAAAATTGCATGAACTTCATACGAAATGTTTGCCAGCTGGTGGTCCCATTATATTCTAATCTCTTGGGAAGGTTAGGCATCCTACGTCGATACCTATTATCTGGGTCTCTCATCTCTCGCACTTGGGGATGCTGTCCCCCAAATTGACGGTACACAGGTTGGGGGTCATGGGCATACCTCTCACCCCTCCCCCACCTGTCCCCTTGTGGACGATAAGCATCTCCTTCCCCATAAGGCTGGTACACCCAAGGGGTGGGTCATAAGCATATCTATATCTGCCTTGGGGAAGCCAGCGGTTTTCTTGAAAGTGATCTCTGTAATTTGCTTCCCCTCCCACTTCCTCAAAAAAGGGTCTATTCTGCATAACTGGGCATCTATCCTCAAATCCCACCCCCACCCCCGCCCCCCTCATCTAGTCATGTTGGGATTCACCTCCTGTCTGTTGGGTATTGGATTAGGTGGAACTCTATCACCATTCCCACCATTTTGGAAAGCCTCATAATCAGAACCCACCGATTCATAAGGCGGTGGAGGGTCAATATCAAAAGTAGCAGCATCTGGGACTGGACCTGGTCACTTTGGAACAGAACTCTGAAATGGCCTGCCTCTTATATGCTAAGCAGGTGTTAATGAGGGATCGTCACAGGACTCCCTATTCTCCCCCACTGTATTTCTCGATGCTCGATGATGTGGGGGGCACTCAAATCGAGACCAAGGTGGAGCACCAGGATTTTCCCACACCCTGGAAAGTGCCAAAGGGCCACTCATTCCCTCCCCATGCTGCGAAACTTGATCCTTGGCTTCAATGCATCGAGAACAATTTGAACGGGGATTTTCATCTCCCAGAGCATGTGGGGCGAAATTGATAGTACTCAAAAGGGCCCTGGTTACCTTTAAACCAGGAACCTCTCAGAGTGCTTTCTGAAAAATTTCCTTTGCACCAGCTGGCGAGCTCTGGGTACACCAACCTCAGGTAAGGCAAACAAGAGGTCCCAAGGAGCCTTAATCGCTCACCGGCCAAAGTGGTTCAAAGAAGTATTTGGGGGTCACATTCAGTTAGACATGGTTCATCAAAACAACAAAGGAATGAAGTCATGAGAGACAAATTTTATGGAACTAGGGCCATGGCTTGAACAAACTTGACTCTTACCCCCCTAAGGATGTTGCATACCAAATATCAAAAGCATTCATCTGCTGGATCTGAAGAAGAAGATTTTTAAAGAAAATTCCTCATTTTGAACTAAGTTATCATTTGGGCTCCCACAGTGAACCCAAATATGAACCCCGGGACTTGGCTTGAACAAACTTGAATCTCACCCCCTAAGGATGCTGCATGCCAAATATCAAAACATTCCGACTGCTGAATCTGAAGAAGAAGATTTTTTAAGAAAATTCCTCATTTTGAACTAAGTTACAATTCAAGCTCCCACAGTGAGCCCAAATATGAACCTAGCGACATGGCTTGAACAAACTTGAATCTCGCCCCCCTAAGGATGCTGCATACCAAATATCAAAACATTCCGACTGCTGGATCTGAAGAAGAAGATTTTTAAAGAAAATTCCTCATTTTGAACTAAGTTATAATTTGGGCTACCACAGTGAGCCCAAATATGAACCCAGGGACTTGGCTTGAACAAACTTGAATCTCTAAGCATGCTGCATACCCAATATCAAAAGATTCTGCCTGCTGGATCTTGAGAAGAAGATTTTTAAAGAAATTTGCCTGAAATGCACTAAGTTCAAATTGGGCTCCTATACTGAGCCCAAATATGAACCCAGGGGTCCGATTTGAACAAACTTGAATCAGATCCACCCCACAATGTTGCATAAGAAATATCAAAAGATTCTGCCTGCTGGATCTGGAGAAGAAGATTTTTTTAAGAAATTTGTCTGAAATGCACTAAGTTCAAATTCGAGTTTTTATAGTGAGCCCAAATATGAATCCAGGGTGCCGATTTGAACAAACTTGAATCAGATCCACCCCACAATGTTACATACCAAATATCAAAAGATTCGGCTTCTATACTGAGCCCAAATGTCAATTCAGGGGGGCCAGTTTGAACAAACTTGAATAAGATCCACCCCACAATGTTGCATACCAAATATCAAAAGATTCTGCCTGCTGGATCTGGAGAAGAAGATTTTTTAAGAAATTTGCCTGAAATGCACTAAGTTCGAATTTGGGCTTCCATAGTGAGCCCAAATATGAATCCAGGGGGTCGATTTGAACAAAGTTGAATCAGACCCATACCAAGATGCTGCATACCAAGTATCAAAAGATTCTGTCCACTGGTTCTGGAGAAGAAGATTTTTTAATAATTTTTCTATAATTCATATGGTGCTATCAGAGTTATGCCCCCTATGGAGCCCCAAGTGGGCATGTCCAATTCATTTGAACAAACTTGAATTGACATATGGTAATAAACATCCATACCAAGTTTCGAGCAAATCGACCTAGCGGTTTCAGAGGAGAAGCCGTTTGAAAAATGTTCACGACAACAGACGACTGACGGCAAGTGATAAGTTGAGCTCCCTTCGGTGAGCTAAAAATCCCATGAAATCACATGTATTTATATAAATTTGTGGTTTGGGAACACTAGGTGCCCGATTCTGATCATGTGTAACAGCTGTAGCCATTTTTTCTCACCCAAAATAATTTTTGTCAATATCGACAACAAAATGTGAAAAAAAATTTCATTTGGGAAATTCCCAACAATGTGACAAAAAAAAATACAAAACAAAGGCAAAAAAAGAAAATTCCAAAATAAATGGAAAACAAGTCAAAAGAAATTTACATTGGATGGGTAATTGAAAAGATTAGATTAACTGCGATTAAAATTGGTGGGTTCGTGTGTCAACAAGACAAAGGAAACATGGCCGTGAGTGGCAAGTTTGAAACTTGAAAAAGTTTCAGGCTTCAGCCCACACAAATTCGTATTGTCGTTTTGCCAGTGTGGTAATTTTTGGGGTATAATCTCAGTTTACTAACAAATATCTATACCACTTTTTACCAAATAGTCACAAGCTCATCAGGTGGGTTATTTCCTCCAACGGACGGTACTTTAAACTCACCTAATGATAATTCAGCAACCAGATAAACACAACGACTGTGTTTCCTCTTCTGATCCAGTTTATATACCACTCTCTTGGTTACGTCACCGGTTCGCTTTACTCTTCTGACCAGTTTACCATTCCAATTTCTGATTCCATGTTGGAGGAGTAATCCTGAGGGCAAATTATGCTACACTGTTGTCTCTTATTTTTTAGGAATGTTGCTGTTGCTCGTTATAAAAGAAGTTGTAGGAAATGCAGTAATCATGCACAGTATGTGTCAACAAAATACCATGAATGTCCTTACAAGGACTGTAAGTGTGAGTGCTGTATCTTGACTGTTGCCTACCAGAGAAACCAGAAAAGACAAATTTC
Source organism: Pictodentalium vernedei (assembly GCA_031216915.1). Taxonomy (NCBI): domain Eukaryota; kingdom Metazoa; phylum Mollusca; class Scaphopoda; order Dentaliida; family Dentaliidae; genus Pictodentalium; species Pictodentalium vernedei. Next base: position 183,386,998 of record CM062288.1, read on the forward strand.
GATGCGTCGTCAACAAATGAAGAAAGACTTCCTACTTAGACAACAACAGCAACAACTACTGTTACTGAGGCAGCAGCAGCAACAACAACAAGAATCAGGTTGTTTACCTGTGCCTTACATTTGATGGAACATTGCTAAATTGTGGTGTCATGAGCAGATCCAAGTGGGGGTGGAGTAGTCACACCAAATGTCCCCTTCTATTTTGTACAGGAGCCAACCTGGCTGGGGTATATAGTATTCCTCATGTCCATCTGTATCATACACTATACTCACATCTTTCAAGTCAGCCATCTGAAATTTTGCACAATGCAAAACTACATTCAGAGCATTACCATGTGAGAAGGTCAGATGACTCGGTATCGTTATTTTCACAGTTATTGTACTTCATCAACTTAGAAAATTCCACGTGTTTTTTAATTGAGGGTACCTTCATGAAGTAATCAACTCTCCCTCAGTTGCTGATGTAGAGAGTTTAAACTTTAAGATATGGTCATATATGCCTTAAAGATATGCAACATCTATAAAGTTTGCCGAAAAAATATTTTTAACAAAATTATTGCCTTTTATCGATTTAGAAAATTTCCAGTATTTTTTTTTTATTTTAGGGTACCTTATTGAGGGTGTAATCAACTCCTTCCACAGTTTGTAATACAGAGATTTGAAACCTTAGAACATGGTTACACACACAATGAAGATGTGAGACATCTATAAAGTTTGCAGAAAAATATTGTTTTCACAAAATTATTGCCCGATATTGACTTTTTTCCTTTATTTTGTAATTAAGGGTATCTTCATGGTGTAATCAACTCCAAGTACAGTTTCTAATGTACAGAGTTGAAACTTTAGGATATGGTTTCACATGTCTTGAAGATGTGCATGGTTTCCCATGTCTTGCCATTGGGGATGTGCAACATATATAAAGTTTGCAGAAAACTATTTTTTCACAACATTATCAAATCAAATCAAGTCACTCTTACATTTGTAAAGAGGTGGGGATACCTTTTTGTGTCACCGTATGGTGACACTTAATAGTTTTTATGATAATGCCAATTGGCCTGTAATCTGTCAAAGGTTCTGTCATCTATCATCCCTCATCCGTGACCCAGTAATAAATGTATTGCAGGTGGGATGGGGTTGGGGGGGGGGGGGGGGGTACAGTATTATCCATGATATCACATGGACATCCACTACCATGTATGTGTACAGCAAATGCTGGTCTCCCCTGAACCACCGCCACTTATGATTGAAGTGTGGCACACCGACTAGCACCCCCTTACCCCCCCCCCCCCCCCCCCCTCGCAAAAAAAAAAATAAAAATAAAAATAAAGTCCTGGATCTACCTCTGAAGTGGGGGGGGGGGGGGCGTCTAAAATTTTGTTTTGGGAATAGGAGGCACACAAGGGTTGACCCTCCCTTCCCAATCTTGATATGCAGTGGCAGAAGAGGGGATGATTATCCTGTTGTCTGTATCCACATGCACTCTAGATTCTTGGGCATAAAAAAATGTGAAAATAAAGATAATTAGGATTTTTTATTTCAAGAATGGAAACCTTGAATTTTTATTTTAGTAATCGTAGAAATCATTGAAAGCTTTCCTCAATTCTTGGAAAACTCATGCTAGAACCTAGAATTGAATGTTCTCGAAAGTATCTTCAAGAGAATCAACTTTTCAAGTATCAATGTGGGAAGCATGTCCAGACTTTGATTGTTCGAAAAAATGTTATTTTCTATGAAACAATGTCATTAGAGACGGGGTTTATTAGTGGAGATAAATAAGTAATTTCCATTGTATATAATTTAAGGAACATAATAATATATGTTCTAGGTTTTTTATATGCCTGTGTAAATGGGGCGTATTATGGTTTGGCATTGTCCATTGGGCTGTTCATCCATCTGTTCATTTTGGTTTTCTGGTCGATACTTTTGTTATAATTGTCACATCCAGTGCATATTTGGTATATGACTGTATCCACAGAAAATATGATTTCTGCATTATAACTCAAAATATATCCAATATAGCCATTCCATTTTTGGCAAACAACCTTACTCAGGTAAAAGGCAGACCAGCAAGTTGGATTTCAACATTTGTGCGACATTCTGTTGTGGAGTTATTACCCTCTAATTTCTTGGAATTTCCATGATGTTAGCTCAGTATTCAGGGTTTCCAGATGATAACTCCAGCAATACTGAGCATTGCCAATTCATTTTTGAAATACAACCTTGCTCATGTAAAAGGTAGATCAAGTTTGATTTTGACATTTGTGTGACATTCTGTTGTGGAGTTATTTCCCTTTATTTTCTTTAAATTGCCATGGTTTTTAGTCAGGACTTATGGTTTCTGGATAACTCTGGCTATGCCATTTTTGGCATACAATCATACTCCTGCAGAGGGCAGATCAAGTTCCGTTTTGAAGTTTGCACGACAATTTGTAGTGGAATTATTGCCCTTTATTACTTTCCAAAGTGTGATTTTCTGGGATTTCTGGGTTTGATTATAAACGATAACTTCACAAGTGAATTATGCAATCAACAATTGTGTCATGTATCCGCATGTGCAAAAGAAGACACTTTGCCGTGGGTGTAATGGGGACTTCATTGTTTTTTGTTTTTTTTTAACCCTTAACTTAACATGAAAAGCAGATGACACTTGCAAACAAAAATTCTTGAATAACTATTATTTTTTGTCTCAAAAACATAGGTTATGACCCCTCATTGGAACGAGCTGGATCAGCTCGTTCCAATGAGGGGTCATAACCTATGTTTTAGAGACAAAAAATGAAAAAAATAATGAAAATTAATTGACTATTTTTTAGAATAGCGCTAGCCATTTTTGGCCATTACGTAAGGTAAAGGGTTAAATAATATAATTATCGTTAATAATGAAAAGTAATAAACAGAGTAATTGCTTGACTGGACTGGTTACGTGGAATAATTCATTCGAGGTGAGAGACTATATTATAAAACACTCGTGCACATTCGCACACTCGTGTTTGTACAACGTTCCTCACCTCTCATGAATTATTTCACGTAACCAGTCCAGTCAAGCGATTACTATCCATTTATTTTCTAAGAATTTCCTGGTTTTTTTTTTTGTTACCAGATGATAACTTCTGACAAACTTACATAACCCATCCATATTTGGAATATGGCCTTATCCAGAGAAAATGCAGATTAAGTTCAAATTTGACATTCCCCTGATATTTTGTTGGGGAGTTATTGCACTTTATTAGCTTGAATTTTCCTAATTTGGGGTTTCTACATGCAGTTGATAACTCCAGGTATTCATGAAATTGTGGATCCACATTTGTAGGAGTTTGTTGGAGGGCACTTTTCTTCTTCTTTGAAATGCATTTTAAAGAATTTCAAGTAATTTTATTCATTGAGTGAATTATTTTATTCAGTGCCCAGTGTTGTTCTTGTTTTTGTTTTTAAACATTAACGCTTCACTCCGTGGGACCCAGAAGTTTTTAAAATTAGTCCCAATACTTCCCCAATGTCCATAACCTCATATGCTAGGAAGTGTTCACATCCTAATAATATATTATAAAAGAATTCAATGGTACACCGTGTACATGAGTGAATCCAGAGAAGAGGGAGCCCCTCTATTTTTATGCTTCCCAAAAATTTGGGGGACATATAATAGCCACTTTGTCTGTGGGTCTGTCTGGCCATTCATGTATCTTTCTGTCCATTTATTTGGCTGTTCTAACTTTATCCGGTTCATAAAAAATTATTTGATGGACTAATCTTATTCATACTTCACACAATGATTGCTTATGACCCAAGGGTGTGCCATGATCTTGACCCGAGGTCATAGCTCCATGGTAAATGTCACTGACCATTTGATTGATCCTCCATTCTAACTTTGTCCAGTCCATAAAAAATTATTCAGAGGACCAATTTTGTTCCTACTTCATGTGTGACATGATCTTGACCTGAGGTAATAGCTCCAAGGTCAAGGACCATTCGTTTGTTTGTTCCTTCATTCTAACTTTGTCCTATCCATAAAAAAAATATTCAATTAACTGATCTTGTTCATACTTGACATAATGATTGCTTATGATTCAAGAGTGTATCATGACCTTGACTGTTTGTTTGTTTGTTCCTCCATTCTGACTTTGTTCAATAAAATAATATTCAATGGATTGATCGTCTTCATACTTCCCACATTGGCACAATGCTTGCTTATGACCCAAGGATGTGCCATGATTTTGACCCGAGGTCATAGCTCCAAGGTACAGGTAACTGACCATTCAATTGTTCCTCCATTCTAACTTTGTCCAGTCCATAGAAAATTATTCAGGGGACCAATTCTGTTCATACTTCGAACAACAATTGCTTATTACTTAAGGGTATGTCATGACCTTGATGCAAGGTCATAGCTCCAAGATCAAGGTCAGAGACTGTTCATTTGTTTGTTTCCCCATTCTAACTTTATCTGGTCCATAATTATTCAGTGGGTTGATCTTGCTCAATTAACACCATGATTGTTTATGACTCAAGGGTATATCAAGACCTTGACCCAAGTTATTAACTGTAAGGTCAAGGTCTTGTTAATAAAAAATTATTCACTGGACACCTCTTGTTCATACTTCACTAATGGTTGCTCATCACTCAAGTGTGTCGTTCATACTTCACACTGTGCTTGCACTTTACTCAAGTATATCATGAACAATGACCTTTACCCAAGGTTATAACTCTAAGATAACTGAGCATTCACCACTTATGACATACACCAAAAACAATCTATTTTAAATGAGATTTTGACAGCTACACTTGTTTGAGTTTGTATTACAAACTATCACCACTATGTTTTACCTTTGGACTCATAATCGGGAAGCATGTATCAGCTCACCTGATATTTTTAGCTCATCACTTTTGTCCGACGTGCATTGTCCTGCGTCAGACGTCATGCATTAAATTTTCTCCTCAAAAACCACAGAGCCAGTTCAAGTTTAAGTTTATGTGAGTGATGGTACTGAAGGGGCATTGCATTTTTGTTCAAACCAATGTGCTGTCCCAGTGGGGAGGAAATGGAGGAAAAATATCCCAAATTTTTAAAATGTTCTTATGAACCAATGGATGTAGTGATTCCTTTTTGTTATATTTTTGTTCATATTTGGGCTCAATACAGAAATCTTCTTCTTCAGAACCACAGTCACAATCTTTTAATGTTTGGTATATATCATTGTTATGAGGGTCAAATTCAAGATCGTTCAAATCAAGTCTCTCGATTAATATTTGAGCTTCCTGTGGGGCCCAAATTTTAACTTAGTGCAATATGGGGGATAATCTTTAAAAATCTTCTTCAGATCCACCAGCCAGAATCTATTCATGATTGGTATACAGCATCCTTAGGGAGGTTAGCTCTCATTTTGTTCAAACCAAGTCCTTGGGTTAATATTTGGGCCTCCCATTGGAGACCGAATTTTAACTTGGTCCACTATGAGGAATAATCTTCTTCTCCAGAAACAACAGTCAGAATCATTTAATAAATGGCATACAGAAATTTTATGGGGGTTGGATTCAATTTGTTCAACTCAACTCATGTCCATCGATTGATAATTGGGCTCTCCAAGGAGCCCAAAATTTAACTTGACACAATATGGGGAATAATCTTTGAAAATCTTCTTCAGATCCACCAGTCAGAATTGTTTGATATTTGGTATACAGCATCCTTAGGGAAGTCAGATCTAAGTTTGTTCAAATCAAGTTGTTGGGTTAATATGTGGGCTCCCTATTTGGGCCTGGATTTTAACTTAGTCAAATATGAGGAATAATCTTGAAAACTCTTCTTCTCCTGAAACATCAGTCAGAATCATTCAATATATGGCATAGAGAATCCTAACGGAGATTGGATTCAATTTGTTCAACTCACGTCCATCGGTTAATAATTAGGCTCTTTAAGGGAGCTCAAATTTTATTTTAGTGCAATATGAGGAGTAATCACTAAAAATCTTCTTCTGATCCACCAGTCAGAATCTTTTAATATTTGGTATACAGCATCCTTAGGGAAGTCAGATCTAAGTGTGTTCAAATCAAGTCTTTGAGTTAATATTTGGGCTCCCCATCGGCGCACAAACTTTTAACTTAGTCCAATATTAGGAATAATCTTAAAATCTGCTTCTTGAGATACAATTAGAATTTGTGATATTTGGTATGCAGCATCATTAGAGGGTGCAGATTCAATTTGTTCAAATAAAGTCCCTAAATTGATATTTGTGTTCCCTACAGGGGTGGGGAGGGGCAAATTTTAACATAGTGCAAAATTGGTAATATTCTCAAATTCTTTTTCTCCAGAACCACCAGTCAGAATCTTTTGATATTTGGAATGCAACATCCTTCAAGTTCGTTCAAGTTAAGTCCCTAAGTTGATATTTGGATTCCCTAGTTTTGCATTACTGAAAATCTGGGCATTATTTTTGTGGTAGCATCCCAATACTAGAAAAAAATCATCTGGCATGGACAATAGAGTTATAAATAATTAAATAACTTCATTTCTCTGTAATGTTAACTAACCATAGATGCCAGTTAAATCCTTCTTTAAACAGCTATGGTCAGGTGAGTGCCTCAGATCCGATGGGGCCATTTTGTCTTGTTTCTAACTCAGTTTTTTTCACAAGCACTGAGTCCAGGGGATATGGTATCATCAGTGATAATCCATGGACATCCACTACTGACATCACAGACAATACAGTATCACATGCATACAGCTATAGCTCTTGTGTGAGCCTTTATAACTTATATTTCCTTTTTATCAAATCCGAATGAAAAGTCCTGATTACAAATTCAAATCTTGGAAAAATTTTGTCTATCCATCCAGAAAATTGAGTCTTAGTCATGACTCTGTAATGACTGGATGGATTTTCACAAAACTTCACACATGGGAAAAGGACAAAGGGAATGTGTAGTGTTGTGCAACACCACCAGGAAAAATGACAAAGGTCAGGGTCACCTGATTAAGCAACATATTTGCAAACTTTTGTCTGTCCATCATAAAAATTGTGCCTTAGTCATTATAAGTTATGGGGCTTTCAGTGGGTGGATATGGTGTGATATAAGGCGAAGTGAGATCAATATTAGGCGAGGCCGAAGGCCGAGCCTAATATTGATCTTTCTGAGCCTTATATCACACCATATCTGCCCACTGAAAGCCCCATAACGTATTTATTATGCCAATCCTTTGAAAGAGACACAACCATAAGTGTACCTAGATTCCTAGCGCAAATGTTCTGTTATCACTATCAGGGAATTTCCCGGTTTTACGACACGTGAAGGTCATGCTAGTAGCAGGCGCTGAAACAACAGAGTTTTCTTCTCAATAAACAGGAATTTATATTAACAATTCACAACTTTAATTCAGTGTTAAGTACTGGAAAAATAAATCAACTGGAGCAAATGGATTAACAATTCTTTCAAGTGGGAACAGTTTCATTCATTATTTGTTATTAATGGTGATATTAATGTTTCTATACATGTCGTTTTAGTGGTTTATTTATTGTATTTATTCACATTTGTTTATTAAAATTTCTCAAAGACTGGAAGAAACGTATTATAGTTGTACGTTGCTCAACAGACACACACGCAAAATTATTTGTTGTTCGTTGAACATGCAAAAATAGGAAAAACATCGAAGGGAGCATTGGATGTCAAAAAAAAAAATGTCGGAACTGACCGTATATAAGCTATATATGCGGTCAGCTCGATGATACAGTCTCATATATGGTCACTAGATATTGAAGCTGATTGGTCAATAACAATTACTGGCATAATAAAACTCTATATTGGCTGGGTGTATTTTCACCAAATTTCACACAAGGGTAAAGAACAAGTGGAAGGTGTGCTGTACAGCACCGTCAAGTCAGAGTGACAAAGCTTAAGGTCACATGATATATTTTGTTTGTCCATCCGGAAAAATTTGTCTTGGTCATAACTCTGTAATGTGTGACAAGACTTTGTACAAACTTTAAGGCAAAGGACAAAAGAGAAGGTGTGTTGTGCAGCTGCAGAAGGTCTGAATGACAAAGGTCATGATCACACTGTTATTAAAAATAAAATATAAAAAAAAATTGTTTACCTGGAACATTATGAAAAATTTTGTCTGTCCATCTGGAAAATTGTTACTTAGTCATTGCTCTGTAATGGAAGGGTGGATTTTCACAAAAACTTGAGACAAGGGTAAAGAACAAAGGGATTGTGTGTTGCACACCATCAGGTCTGAATGACAAAAGTGAAGGTCACACAGTTATGAAAGATCTTAGAAAAATATTTTATCCATCTGGAAAATTGTATCTTAGCCAATGGGAAGGTGTGTTGTACAACACTTTCAAGCCTGAATGACAAAAGTCAAGGTCACAAGATTATGAATACTCAAATCTTCGAAACATTTGTCTGTCTGTGCAGAAAATTGTGTCTTCATCATAACTCTGTAATGGCTTGATGGATTTTCATGAAACTTTACACAAGGTTAAAGGACAAAGGAAAGGTGTGTTGCACAGTACCATCAAGAGTGAATAACAAATGTCATGGTCACATAATTATGAAAAATGTTGTATGTCTGCCTGGTAAATTGTATGTAGGTCATATCTCTATATTGACTAATGGATTTTCACAAAAATTCACACAAGGATAAAGGACAAAGGGAAGGTGTGTTGTATAGCACATTGATTAAAGTCAAGGTCACATGATTAATAATAATACTTTATTGCACAATCAAAAAAATAAAAAGTGGTATGGCACTACAAACTACACAAATAAATTAAAGTAAACTAGCACAATTCAATATTCATGAACAGTATGCCTCATGATGCCCAGACCTGTTACATAGATAACATGGAGGTAAAAAATAATGTAGCTCCTTACTAGTTAAATACTCAGATATTATGTAAAAGTTTGTACATCTCGCACACAAGTAGCTCCTTACTAGTAAAATAGAGAGATATGGCAACGTCTGAACATCATGCACACAAGTACATTCAAAGAAACATACCATTACTATCACTCGTCAGCACTTGTCTGATCTTCATGACAGACAGGTGATGTATCACTCACCTCCGAATTGCTCTTTGAGAGGCATCCCAAACTGCCTGTACTGCAGTTTCAGTAGCTAAAATGATATTTCAGGTTCGTCGCATTGAAACGACGACCTGTGTACTCACGTTGGTTAAATCATCATTTATTTTGCCCGAGAATAGTTTCCGTAATATACTGGCCAAGTGATAACATTACTTCCCGGTCAGTACTTTGAAAAAGTATGTGAGTTTTTTCTATCACTGAACGATTACAAAAAGTAGGAAATGTTTTTAAAACTGTTCGGAAGAGTCTATCACGCATTATGAAAACTCAAATCTTGGAAAAATTTGTATGTGCAGAAAATTGTTTGTTAATCATAACTCCATAATGGGTGGTTGGATTTTCTAGGAGAAAGAGAAAATATACTGTGCATCACCCAGTCCGAATAACAATGGTCAAGGTCAGTCGATGATGATGAAAAATCTTTAAAGAATTCTGTCTGTCTGTCCAGAAAATGATGACTTAGTCATAACTCTGAAGTTGGTGGATAGATTTTGACAAAATTTCACACAAGGACAAATGGAAGGTGTGTTGTGTCACACCATCAAGTCCAAACGACAAAAGTCAAGATCACACGATTAGGAAAACTCAATTCTTAGAAAAAATTTGTCTCTCTCTCTGGAACATTATATCCAAGTCATAACTCTATAATGGCTCGATGAATTTTAACGAAACCTCACACAATGGTAAAGAACAATGGGAAGGTGCATAGTACAGCACCGTCAATACTTAATGACAAAGGTTAAGGTCACATGATTATGAAAACTTGAATTTTATTAGCATTTATTCAAATTCCGAATTTTACATATTATTCCAAATTATTTGCATATCTGGCTATTTGCCTGATCAATATCATTTCCTGAGACTTGTTTATTTTTTTGATAGCAAATTCAACAAATGTCAACATTTTATTTCAGAAAATGGGCACTTTGGGCATAGGTTCTTAATTTGTAAGGACTTAGTAGTGACATGGTGCACCAATTTTTGAAGAACCACTTTTTACCCAATTCTTTCAGCCATGGGCTTTATCAAACAAGTTAAAATTGAATAAATACTCAGATGATCTTCAGGGCTGGCACGATTATGAAATTTCATGATCGACTTGTGAAGAAGAATAATTGATTAAAGTTGACTTTAATCGTACTCTGTGACCTCTAGAAAAAACTTAAAAGAAAACAATAGTTTTGGTCATTTAGTTCCTCGGGTCGGACATTTTTAGGCATGCAGGTATGCTGCATGCCTACTGCTCTCCACTGGGAGTATTCAGACTCTTGATCACTCTCAGGTGCAAATCCGAGTCTAGGCTCAGGTTTGGATCTGAGGTTGTCAGGAGTCTAATAATAGCCACACTGAGATTTAAGAAGGCAGCAAACTGAGAAGTGCAATTATAATGTATTCCCATACTTTCTAGAACATCAGATCTGGTGTCATGTGTTGCATCTTTATACTTTTTTCCCATATCAATTACAATGTATTTTGATATTCTACAGCCTCTGACACTTCTTATAAGCATGATGGGGAGTAGAGTAATAACTAATAATTCAATAGCTAAATAATTCAGCGGTAAAGGAGTGATGAAAACCCATAATCGTCGATTTTGAAATTATAGTCGATTATGGGTGTTTCCAATGATTAGTCATCTTCTTGATTAACCCTCAGCAAATTCACACAGCAAATTTTTCCCATAATGCAACTAGGAATTTAACCAATTCAGTCTTGTTTGACAGAGCTCAGTGAGCTCTGTCAAATTAGATTGAATTGGTTAAATTCCTAGTTGCACCGTGGGAAAATTTTGCCGACGGCAATTTTGGTATTTTGACATCAGAGGGCAGAGACTTAACCTTTTACCCAACGCAGACGATATCAAAATTTATTATTTTAAATATCATTTTTTCAAATTTTTCAAAAAAATTCAACAAAACCATATCATGTGACCCCTCGTTGGAACGAGCTCGACGAGCTCATTCCAACGAGAGGTCACATGATATGGTTTTGTTGAAATATTTTGAAAAATAAAAATTTTTCAACTGCTGAATTTGCATATTACACAGGCGGATGCGGCCGATTCATTGGGTAAAGGGTTAAGCATGATTGGCCTGATTATCTCTAGAATACTGGAAACTTACCAAATCGTAGTTACATGAATACTTCTGTTAAACGAATAATTCACAGTGGCAAAGTGGCTATTCACAGAACAAGAATGAAGATAATCAACAGTAGATAGTTCACTAACTGATTTACATCTACAAATACTGAATCATTTGTTTTCATGTTTCAGAGTCAGAGTTTCAGAGAGAATCTAAATCAAGATCTAGGTTACAGGATCTTCTTGCACAACAGTCATTTGGTGTAGCTGGCAATGGTGGAATAATACTACCAGATATCAGGTTCCACTCACCAATATTACAAACCAACGATATAGCATATCCATTACCTGTGGCCTTGAATGTTAATTACCAGAAACAATCATTGCCAAGCCATTCAGGCTTACATGTACCCACATGTTTGGATCAGAGGTCACATGTACCATTTTCATATTCACCATTACTAATAAATCAAAATGGAAACAGACGAGAGGATGTGTCAAGAAATAGTTGTCTTCAAGCCCGAACAAATTTAGTGTCAGCATTGCCCTCCTGCTCTCCAAAAACTACGTTTTCTGAGCAGTGGGATCAAAACATATGGGCACCTCGTTACAGAATGATGTCCTTCCAAATGAACAGTTCTTCCTTGACACCATGTGGTAAGCCGTAGCGTGTTCAGTTAGGGGTAGAGCAGTCATAGTCGGTGTTACTGTAAATAGATTCTCAGTTTCCATGCAATAACAATAGTTTCCTTTTGCATATGAAAATATAAATTTATACATGAATTGCCTGAAAGGTGTCAGTGAGAGGAATTGCCTTAGGAATTGATAGCTCAAATAAGTCAAATGTTCAAAGTCACTTTTACTGTGTTGCTATTAACAGATTTTCAATTTCCATGCATTACCTGTATTTTCGGGGGTGCGGTGGCTCAGTAGGTAGAGGTGCAGACTGCAAGCTGAGAGGCCATCGGTTCGAATCCCACCTGCGGCAACCACATTTTCCTTTTGCATGAAAACTATAGTTTCGTGTGTAGCCTATAAGGTATTGGTGATGGGGATTGTCTTTGGGGTCAGTAGGTCAAGGGCCTAGATCAATGTTACTATAAATAGATTTATGGTTTCTGTGTAATAATTTTAGTTTCATTTTGCATACAAAACTAGAACTTCATACACAGATTACTGATAAGACGTCAATGTACTCTATGATTGTGGTTGTACTTTGGATCGATGGGTCAAGGTATATGTTTTAATAAATAGAATTTTGCTTTCTGTGCAATAACTGTTTCTTTCTGTGTACAAAACTATAATTCCATACACAGATAGTCAATAAGGTGTCATTGATTGGAATTGCATTTAGCAAGAATTTTTGGGGGTATCAACACATGTCGTGTATGGGACCCTTTCCCAATGACATTTGGACATGATTTTTCCCAATTCTTAACCCTTTACCCAACGAATCGCCTGCATCTGCCTGCGTAATATGCAAATTCAGCAGCTGAAAAAATATTTTTCGAAAAATTTCAACAAAACCATATCATGTGACCCCTCTTTGGAACGAGCTCGTCGAGCTCGTTCCAAAGAGGGGTCACATGATATGGTTTTGTTGAAATTGTTTGAAAAAAATTAAAACATGATATTTAAAATAATAAATTTTGAAATCGTCTACATTGGGTAAAGGGTTAAGCCTACATTTCCCAATCTCTTTTCCAACTTAGCAATTGAACATTAAATTTAAATTGCTTGCCCAGCAATGTCTTTTAATTCAAAGGCAAATGACAAGTTCTTCTTTAATAGTGTAAGAACAGTTTAATAGAAACTAAAGAGACAGCGTGAACATGATTCCATGTGACTGTTTGTTATAAAAGTTACTTGTAGTGTACATGCAGTTTCTTACGCCTCGGCATTAATGTTCTCGGCTCAATTCAAATGTAAAATTTCTTAACCTTTGTGTGTTTTTTGCCCTCCAAAACAAATCAGTTGGAGACCCCTTGTTGCAAATTTTCCCAATGGCATGGGCCCCAGACCCTTTCCCAAAGAGGCAGAACAATCCCTGTTTTAGTGTTTAGGGTCAGTAGTTTGAAGGTCACAGTTACTATAGATTTTTGATTTCCATGCATTAACTTTAGTTTCCATTTGTGTGCAAAACTATGACTTCATACACGCATTGCCTAAAATGTGTTGACAATTGGGATTGCATTGGAGGTCTGCAGGTCAAGGTTACTTTTTCCAAAAATACATTTTTGATTTACATGCAATATTATAATTTTAGGCCCGCACAAAATAGATGTTCTGTTTCTCCGGCGTTTTTTGTAAAAATGCATGTGGGTGGGCCGTTTTTTATTTTATTTTTTATTTTTGCAATTATTTCTTTGCCATCAAAAGTTCATGTTCTTGGTTTGTTTTATGTTTTAGGCCTCATAATCTACAGAATAGCATGGAGGTGGTGTATCTCGTCCCTTGAGTGCAAGAAGGCTTTGCAATGCTAAAGCATTGCAAAGCCTTGTTGCACTCCAGAGACAAATTTATCAATTTTATTAACTTGGATAAAATATCAGACATAAACCATTTAATTTTTATAGTTTGCATTGGTTATAAAAAGAGAGCATGCGGCACCCAAAAGGACCAAGCAGGAGGGTCTGAGAAACAGATTTTTAACATTTTTAGGCCTTTTTTTCCTTTATCCCAAACTAAAATTCATACACAGATTTCCTATCAAGTACAAAGTTTTCACTTGTGTGCAAAAACTCCAAATGTATACCCAGATTGTCTATAGGGTGTCAATAAATGGGATTATGTTTGGGGTCAATAGGCGAAAGGCCAAGGTCATGGTCACTAAAATAGAATTTTGGTTTGCAAACACTAATTTAAGTTTTCCTCTTGTCTACAAACTATAACTTCATACACAGATTGCCTATAAAGGTGGCGATCACTGGACTTGTGTTAGACAATGTTACTCAGATGCTTAATGACCTTTCAGATGCATTCTTTCATGACCTGCTTACACATAGCGGAATTCCACATATGATGTACTTAGCACATTTCTCACTGTCTGTATTGTATTGGCAGCATTTAATACACGCAGCAATCATGGTATAAACAGCTCCCATCACTATGTAGTGTAAAGTTTGTTCGAAATAAAGTTTCTTGGGCCAAATTTGGGCTCATTCCAGGAAGGGTACAATTTATGACCACACCCAAAGTTTCATTTTTAATCCTGATTGCCCATGTGGGGGTACGGTGGCGCTGTGTACTGAGGCGTACTGCCCATCAATACTGCACTTGTCTTCAACCAGTGTTAACCCTGCTTGTGAGGAGTTAGTGCATTGGGGAACCTTGCCCCCTACATTTTGCCCCCCCCCCCCAAAAAAAAAAATAAATGGCTAATGTGAGTTTCACAAAACATAGAGTTCCAACATGGTCTCCTATTTAAGGCCACACATGCTACAAATGCCTCAGATATGCTCTTAGAGCACTGAATTTTGTGAAATTATCTCGGGATGCCTAGTGCTAACTAAGATCTCAGCAGGGCTTGCCTTGAGTCAGGGCTGATCAGCCCAGGCCCCAAGATCAGCCCCGAGGAGCCCTTGCTGGGGTTTTTTTTTCAAGCCCCGACATTTTCCACAAAAAGCACTAACAATAATGGACAAAATGGAAAATCAGCCCCGAAAAGGCCCCGACCTCAATATGTGGGGCACTTTTTTTAGGCCTCGACCATTTTACTCAAGGCGAGCCCTGGATCTCAGGTTCCCCCAGACCCCAAAACATTCTTGTACACCCCTCCTGGCTACACATCTGTTTCGATCTGATCATGAATGAAATTTTTTATTTTCATTATGTTTGTAAAAATTTTCACAAAATTAAAAAAAAAAAACATATCATGTGACCCTTAATTGGAATGGGCTTGTTTATCTCGTTCCAATGGGGTTTCACAGGATATGGTTTTGTTGAAATTTTGTGAAAAATAGTTTTTTTTTCAACTGCTCAATCTGTAAATTACATTGAGAGTTTCGACAATTCGTTGGTCATGACTCTGACCACTATTAATTCTTTACCTAACACGAAAGGTCGATGACACTTGCAAAGAAAATTTTTGAGTAACTAAAAAAATTTCAGCAAAAATAAAGCTTATGGCCGATCATTGGAACAAATTCAATGAGCTCATTCCAATAAGGGGTCATAAGCTATGTTTTTGAGACAAGAAAATGAAAATTGAATGGCGATTTTTATGAATAGTGCTGGACATGTTTGGCCATTATTTTGGTTAAAGGGTTAGTCCAGGGTGTCATCAATGATCCTATTTATTTATTGGGGTTTAACTACACTTTTGACGTTGTTTAACTCTTCACCTAACACAACTGTTCGACACTTGCAGAAAATGTTCTGCGATAACTAAAAAACTTTATTTTATACCTCAAAAACATAGCTTACGACCCTTCATTAGACTGAGCTCAGGTAGCCCATTTCATTGAGAGGGTCACAAGATATGTTTTAGAGGAAAAAATTTTAAACAAAAGTGAATTTAAATGGCGACTGCTGTGAATAGTGCTGCTTATTTTTGGTAATTACATTTTAAGGAATAAGAGTATTAATGTGATATCTTGGTAAAGCATAACATTATGGGAGACTCATCATGACTCTGATACCAAAATCATCTATAAAAATAAAATAAGCACAGTCTTTCGATTTTGAAAATGGGAGGCTTGCTGTACACTACTTGTTACCATTTGAAGTGAAGCATGCTATTGTTTAGTTCCAGCATAATTCATGGGGTATTGTTCACATATTTGTGCACAAATTGTATTATTTGGCCCACTTCCCACAAATAGATTTTAATCCATTACAGAAAAGGTATCAAAATTTTTGTCATTTTAATTTTTTCCCCCAATTCTTAAATATCACATGATATGGTTTTGTTGAATTTTATTCTACACAATTTGTATATTATGCGGCAGATGTAGCTGATTTGTTAGGTATGAGTTAATCGCTCACTAGGGGAAACGAGGCACACTGTTGTCAACTCACAAAAAATAAAAACTGCATGATGGCCCGCAAGAGTGACAGCTCGCTCCAAAATCAAAAGATTTGATAATCAGGTCAAATTTTTCTTGTTTGTATAACATAAACTTTTAGACTGGAACACCATATTTTATCAGGTCATTTCATTTGAGTCAGTATGAAAGACGAATTATACCACTAATCTGGTTTTCATTTCAGGATCAGTCTATCCTTATGGTACATCTCCAGGGTACCATACAAACAGCAGTTCTTACCAGAGAGCACCATCCTTTCCATCCACACCATTTCATGGAGTTGCTGAGAGAAATGTACCATTTGCTCAGTATCCAGTTACAGGTTTTCCTACACATTCCAATACTGCTAATCAAGAGAGACCTGCGATTGGTAGAAATGTAGTTCAAGGACAGCAGGTGTCTAGATTCTCTTGGCCAGCTCATACTTATCCCCCTGAAAGTAAGTGCTGTGTTGAGTAATATAAAAATAATGACCTGGCTTGAGGGTAACACTACAGATTGTCTCCCCGACGAACCAATATCTCCCAACGTCCCGAGGCATAAGCCGAGGGAGACATTGGTTCCAAGAGCAGCAATCTGCAACATTACCTTCAAGCCAGGTCATTATTACTTTTATTATACCAATGGTTTTACACCCCCTCTCCCCCCCCCCCCCCCCCCCCCACCAGTCAGATGAATTTGAAAAAACTGATACAACTCTATACTAGTACTAGAGCAATTGATTTCATGTTCAACTCAAGAGTTTCAACTAGCCAGGATACAATATTGTACATTGAACCTAGAATAATATAGGTCATACGTAAGAGAGATAATGCAACATGAAAGTTTCTTCTATGGTTGTTTCCAGTATCATTTTCAGGGTTTGGGGAACCTCAACCCAAGTGGGAGAGATTGCCGAAAATGTCACACAAGAATATTATCCGCAAAGGGAATATTGCAGTATGGCAAATGAAATAGAATGACAGATTACTATAGGCTTTTAAAATGAGGTATTTTAATATAAAAAAAGATGATCTGGTTCGAGATGGACATTGCAGATTGTCTCCCAAGGAACACATTTTCTCCCCCCACTGCATGTGCAGCATATGTGTGTCCCGGGTGAGATAGCAGGGGGAGACAGATGTATCCTACCCCACCCATGTGACGTTATACATTTATAACATTATTATGACGTTATGCATATCGTATCAGTTTCTTCGTACCAACTAATTCATATTGATGTCATCGGAATGCAGCGTGATCACAGTTCAATGCTCTAAAACTCTTCAACCCTCAAGCTGCCACCATTCCTAATCGATTTCGTGGTATATACCTTTGGTATATACATAACTTGTGCATGCTCTTTCCACTGGTGTCATCAGTTTCTCAAAACAACGAATACAAAATGAGTTGATTGAATCAGTATGTGACTCCCGATTACCTCTGGCTAATGTAATTGCTGCATGGTGGGGGGGGGGTCGGGGGGGGGGGGGGGGGAAATCATCCTTGATGAGTCTGAAGGTGGGAATGGGGAAATCTTGCCCCTCAGGTGAGAATTTCCATCCCACCTCCAGCCTCATCTGGGATTATAATAGTCTCCTGAGGTGGCAGCTGTGGGAGACAATGATTCCTATGGAAGATTATCCACAATGTCCACATCGAGCAGGCCTGTCATTCTGAGGAGGGCGATTGCCCTCGACCACTATCACCCCCACCTGGATGGAAAATTCAGCAGACAGTGATCACCCACCTCCCCATATATTGCGGGCAACAGAATGGAGTTGGGCTATTGTTTCAGTAGAGAGAAAATGTGGTTATAATTCGCAAACAGAGACAGTAATACTGTATAGCAGAGTAAATGTGCACTTATTTGAATAGGACTATAACACATTCCCAATTTTACTCAGTTATGTCAGCCGATTTCTTTGTGCATGCAGACATGTGTATAATGTAAACAGTGGCTGTCATTGCTATAAACGAAAACAGAGTAAAACATGCGACGTTTCTTTGAAATTCAGTGTTGCTAATATTGTAATGTATAATCCCACATTTAAATCTGATACTGAACATGTCATGATGCCATTAAGAATACAGTCTATATATATAATAGTATTATATGATTCATGATGAAAGTTATACACACGTGAATGATATGATACTATTAATACTACTGGTAATACTAGAATAGTCCTCAGTAGCCTCCTTAGCTCAATTAAAAAAAAATAGCCCTCCTGGGCCTAATTAAGAAAGATGGTTATGGCCCTCCTTCAATTTTGATTATTTATTTATTTATTTATTTATTGGTGTTTAACTGGTTGAGGGCAACATTATTTTTGATGGTTTGAATTTGTTCATCAAAATTTGTTTTATTAGAAATTATTGAAGAGTGCCCTCAGGCACTCTTCAATAATTTCTGATAAAACAAATTTATATAAACAGAATATTATTTGTGTTTGACTGAGTATGAAACATGTGCAAGGCAAACATTGGCTTTTGCTCTGGTATCCTCATGTTTTTCAAAGCCCTGATAGTGGCTTCTAGCACTCAACCAGTTAAGGTCACATACTTATGCACAATGGCTAATCATGACCGTGACAGTGTTACGGGTGGAGGAAGCCGGAGTACCCGGAGAGAACCACTGAGCAACAACGAACAGCTGCCAGTTCCCCAAAACCGTAACTCCGCACAGCAGCACAGGCAGGGTTGAAGACATGCGCACCACCGATGTGCAGTACGCCTTAGTGCCCCCACATGGATAATCAGGGTTAAGTGCCTTGCCCAGGAATCGACTGCTCAGACGGTCACCCATCCGAGGAATAACCAGGCTCGACATTAACTTCGGTGATCTGACGAGAACCTCAATTTTGATAAAAAGCAGTATTTTATTGTACCAACTGAGTTGTGTTTATAATGGTAACATAAATTTCCAGCTGCATATAACAACAAATTCAATAGTCACTTTGATTTAGGAAAATGTTTAATCATCATTCCATCACCTCATTTTTCTGGCTTTGACATTTATAAACTCACATTGTTTACATTCATACTGTTTTTACAGTTGTAGAAAAATATTTGGATTGGATTTCACATTTCTCAAATTCACTTTACATCTGGTGTTTCCTTGATGCATCTTTGGGACATCTTGGTCTGAGTTTAGAGGGTGTTACAGTTTATCAGTTCCCCAAGAGGAATGAATAACAGCCCATGAGTTTATTACTGGCCCAAGACAAAGTCGTTAATAAGCCAAAGGGCTGTTATTCAGTCCTCAAAGGCCATTAATAAACCGGGACACCTGACAGAATCAGGTTATTACTATTATTACCTTGACCGTAAGCAGTTGGTGGGCTGTTAATGAATTTTGTTTTACTTTCCTGCTAAACTCTGTTGATAAACTAGAGAACGCCCGCTAAAGGGGTAATAATAAAGGATAATGCAGTCAGCCCATAGTATTCAGCTAGATAATAGCTGACCATTATCTGACAAAATATCTTGGGTTTTGGGTTGAGTATATTATCTGACTTAAAACCCACTTTACATTAAATTCTTGTTTTAACCCTTTACCTAACATGAAAGGCAGATGACACTTGCAAACAAAGATCTTGAATGACTAATTGTTTTCATTTTTTGCATCAAAACTATAGCTTATGACCACTCATTGGAACGAGCTCAATGAGGGGTCATAAGCTATGTTTTGGAAACAAAAAATGAAAACTGAATGGTGATTTTTACCTGCGTCGCCAGCGGCAAAGCAGGTCTAGTAACCGCTCGACTCCATCCGTCAGTCCGTCATTCCGTCAGTCCATCCAAAACACTTTTTCTGTCAAAGTTTTCTTGGCTTCTATGAAAGGGAATGATTTTATATTTGGTCTGCTGCTTCATAATGATGAGTTGTATCGGGTATCTAATTTTCAGATCTGTTGCATGCAGCGAGGCAGGTCCAGACCCGGTATTGGTCTTGGCTTGTTGTGAATAGCGTTGGCTGGTTTCGGCCGTTACGTCAGGTAAAGTGTTAATGAGAAAAAAATTATTTTATCACACCGTAGAAAATTAAAATTTGATATATGAATGCTGGTAGTTCATGTTGTGATCGGAGAGTTATCATTAAGGATAACTCAACTAAAACAACAGCATTTATGTTTCAGGAGAAACGCGAGGTAAAACTACATCATGTCATGTTGAATGTTTGTATTAGAACAATAGCTGTGTATTATTTGTAGAGATGGGCAAAACCGAAAAACCAAACTGATACCGATCTCATGGGGATACCAAAACACGGAACCGAACCCATTACTGAATACTGAAACTGCTTGAATTTTCATATTTTCCTACATTCACTACTGTTAAGATCTTGTTGAGGCTTGATAGTTGAGTTCAGTTTTATGAAACAAGTGTCTGATTTTCTTTTCAGTTTTGTTAACCATTAACCCTTTACCCAACGAATCGCCCGCATCCGTCCACGTAATATTCAGATTCAGCAGCTGAAAAAATATTATTTGTCTAAAAAATTACAACAAAACCATATCATGTGACCCCTCTTTGGAACGAGCTCGTTGAGCCCGTTCCAATGAGGGGTCACATGATATGGTTTTGTTGAAATTGTTCGAAAAAAAATTTAAAAAACGATATTTAAATTAATAAATTTTGATAACGTCTGCGTTGGGTAAAGGTTTAAGAGCCTGGAAAATTATCCTGAATTCCTACTAGACTGTAACAGATGCTTGTCCAGTTTCTTAGCAGTGATTTCTTGTCAAGTCTTGGTTGTGCAAAAATGAGATTTGTTTGCAGTGGGTTTTAACTCACAGATATTGCTCAAATCTAGTCATGGTTGCTTCACAGCAGCCATGACTAGATTCGATGAAAAATATCTTTAAAATACTCAGCAGGTTAACCCTTTACCCAACGAATCGGTCGCATCCTCCCGCGTAATATGAAAATTCAGCAGTTGAAAAAATATTATTTTTCAAAACATTTCAACAAAACCTTATCATGTGACCCTTCGTTGGAACGAGCTCGTCGAGCTCATTCCAATGAGGGGTTACATGATATGGTTTTGTTGAAATTTTTGAAAAATTGGAAAAAAATGATATTTAAAATAATAAATTTTGATATCATCTGCGTTGGGTAAAGGGTTAAAGGTTAATGCCAGTGAAATGAAAAAATACATCCATTTTTAGTTAACCTGGAAAGGGGAGATTATCTTATCAGTCTTTGTTTGCCATATGTATTCATTGTCCCTCATCGTCATGATCTCAAGTAACTTTGTCTATGTGGGACATGTGCAAATTTCTTGTAATCCTCTACCCAACAAAAATTTCGGACAATACTTGCAAAACAAAATCTCTGTTTAACTAGAAACTTTCAGTTTTGCCTCCAAAACATAGATTTAACCACTTATTGGGTGAGGCTTAATGGATCAACTTTGAATGGAGGGTCTGAATTTCAAGTTTGTTTTGCCCTTTACCCAACGTAACTGCAAAAAGCGGCCAGTGCTGTTCACAAAAATTACCTATTCCATTTTCATTATTGTCTCAGAAAGATTATCAATGAGATCATTCCAATGAGGGGTCATAAGCTACATTTTTGAGACAAAAAATGAAAAAATTTAGTTATTCAAGAATTTTGTTGCAAGTGTCTTCTGTTCACCATAGGAGCCCTCATTATTAACACCCATATTTATTTATTTATTTATTTATTTATTTATTTATTCATTCATTTATTTTTTGGTGTTTAGCAACACTTTTGATAGACTGAGTCACCTCATGTCTGACAGTTTTATGGGTGGAGGATGCCAGAGTACCCAGAGAGAACCACCGAGCAGTGGCGAGCATCTGTCAGACTCCTCAACATACTAACTCTACACATACAGGGTTAGCATTGGTTGAAGTCAAGTGAACCATTATCATCGTGCAATATACCTTAGTACACAGTACCACTGTGTCTTCACATGGACAATCAGGATTAAGTACCTTGCCCAAGGACACAATGCAGTTACCCCTGGCAGGGATGAAACCGTAGACCTTTCAATTAAGTCCAATGCCGTAACCACTTAGCCACGATTAAGTGCCTTGCCCAAGGACACAATGCAGTTACCCCTGGCAGGGATGAAACCGTAGACCTTTCATTTAAGTCCAATGCCATAACCACTTAGCCACCACGCTTCCTTGAAGAAGGTATGCTCAAAATCAGTTTATAAATTGGTATGCAGCATGCTTGTGTATATGAAATTTAAATTTGTCCCGATCAAGTCTCTTGAGTGCATTTGTGGGCTCTTTGTGCAAGTCAGAAAATAATCAGACTGTCATCTGCAAAATGAGGTCCCCTGAGGGTAAATTTAGTGATGCTACCCTGCACAGCAGCGTAGCATCTCTAAATTTACCCTCTGTGAACCTCAATCTGAATCAGGGTCTCAAAACAAAACAGAAAGAGGTGCCCAGAGGATAAATTGGCCCACTGTATGGGATGCCATCATCAAATTCACCCTGTGGGGACCTCATTCTGCAAATGTCAGACTGCTTATTTTCAGACCTGTCTTTGTGAGAATGAATTTTAAGATGAGGAGTAATATGAGGAAAGTTCTTCGAAAGTCTAGCTCTATTCATGACATGGTGGGAAGAATGTTTTCACATGAAGCATTCTTGGGGTGATGGGAGATGAAAATTTGTGCAAGTCAAATTTCTGGACTCAGTTTTGATCTAATGGTGGGAACACAAATTTTAACATAAAGAATTAAGAGGATGTTTTAAAAAAAACACTCTTTCAAAAATATAGGCATATAAAATCATTTGATATTTGGTATATCGAATCATGCTTATTGTCATGAGATAGAAGTTTGTTCACATTCAAGCCTCTAAATTCATATTTGGGCTCTCTGTGAGAGCCTAAACATTTTACAGTGTTAGGAAAATATCTTTAAAAGAAATCCTCTCAACACCCAGTACACAGACTTTTAGATATGATGCATTAACAGGAAATGGGAAATACAAGTTTGTTCAAATAAAGTCACTCGTTTCATATTTGGACCTGCTAACTGAGCCTGGACCCCCACATATAGTGTTTTATGAGGAACATTTTGAAATCTTCTTTCCAAACACTAATAGGTTATAAATCATTTGATATTTGGTATCCATAAGAGGCCGAAATATGAACCCAGGGACTTGATTTGAACAAACTTGAAACTACTCCCCCCAGTAAGGATGTTTTATACCAAATATCAAAAGAATCTGATTGGTGGTTCTAGAGAAGATTTTGTTAATTTTCTTGACAGAATGTTTTCAATTACTGAAAGTGTTAAAATGGACATCCCATATGGTACCCTATGATACAAATTTTGCAATAATTTGGGCCATTCAGTTCTCTTGGTCCTAAGGATGATTCACACCCAATAACAATTTTCTGTCCTGTGCAGTTTTGGAAATGTGGGAATTTGAAAAGGTTTCTAATTTTAGCTCCAGGGGTTCCCACAGGCATGTGGGACAATTTCTTTTGACCCAATAATACTGCATACTAAATTTGTTCCAAATTGACCCAAAAACATAGGGGTCATAACCTATGTTTTTGAGACAAAAAATGAAAAAATAATGAAAATTAAGTGCCGATTTTTGAGAATAACACTGGCCGGCTTTAACCGTTATGTTGGGTAAAGGGTTAATATAATCATGTGAAATTTTTTTTACTATTATTATACTCTTTTTCTCATTGGATATTTAACAGCTTAACCCTTTACCTAACATGAAAAGCAGACGACACTTGCAAAAAAAATTCTTGAATAACTAATTTTTTTCATTTTTTGTCTCAAAAACATAGGTTATGACCCCTCGTTGGAACGAGCTCGACGAGCTCGTTCCAACGAGGGGTCATAACCTATGTTTTTGAGACAAAAAATGAAAATATTTTGAAAATTAATTGGCGATTTTTGAGAATAGCGTTGGCCGGTTTTGGCCGTTACGTTGGGTAAAGGGTTAAGCCTTGCATGAAATTTCTCTGGAACACATGACATGTTGGGTAGTTGGGGGGGGGTGCTAGAGCCCCCCCTCCCCACCCCCTCCCTGTCAGGGAGGGTTAGCCACCCTATCAGGGAAATTGGCCAAATTCACTGTGGAGATAAAATTATGCAAACACCATAAAGATAGAGATAATATTCCCTAAGACCCGTAAAACGTGCACAAAAGGAATGACGACATGATGGGCATAAAAGCACTGTGGCATAGACAGAGTTAATTACATTGTGAGATTTCTATTTTAGTTTGATATAAGAAACTCAATACACAATCACTGGTCTACACACATCTAGTGTCTGTTTTGAATTATATCGTACTTATTAAATTTGTGGCTTGTGGAATTAGGGCATCAAAAACAGGTGTTAAACAGGCGATTTGCCATGACACTGTTTTTTGATACCCTAGTTCCACAAGCCATAATTTTTTTTGCATTTTTTGTTTTGACTCTCTGAAATCCTCTAGAGACACAGATAGTGCAACTTTTTCCCAATAATTAAAACAAAAATTCTCCCACCAGGCCAAAGCATGGATGGCCTGGTGCATCTGGGGACTCTCTAGCAACCCCCCAACCCTTCCCCCCCACCCACCCACCCCTACCCCACCCTGTCCAAGATCATAGCCCCCGCATTCGCATTAGGGAAATCCTGGTGCCACCCCCTGGAGAGGGACATTATGACACAACCTTCGAAAGACTGGCAGTAATTTTCCTGAAACAACAAGGCAAAAGCAATACTATTGACTGCAGACTTTTTGCAATTGTAAATGCCTTCCACATTTTGTATGGTCTCCCTGTCTGATGTTTTCTGTATGTTTTAACATAGGTGGGTGGGGGGATAACAAGGAATGGATATCTTCCACCTGAGCTTGATGACTCCCATAGACATTCATAAGACCTTTGTAGCCATTGTTTGGACTTTGTAATTGATAGGAGCATGAAAATGTCAATAAATCCTGTATATTTTTTCCAAATGGCAGCTATGTGTTTTGAGTTGTAATTGCTGGAATGGTTTTAAGATTCACTGGTTGTTATTTTAAGGGCTATAACTTCAAATGAAATTTGTTTTCCCTTCCATGTTTTTTATATTTTTTGGCATAGGTTGATGAAGTGTAAATAAAACCTATTTAAATTTTTCCAAATGGTTGCTGTTTTATACCTGTGTCACCAGCGGCAGAGCAGGTCTAGTAACCGCTCGACTCCGACCGTCAGTCCGTCCAAAACACTTCTTCCGTCAAAGTTTTCTTGGCTTCTCTGAAAGGGAATAATTTTATATTTAGTCTGCTGCTTCATAATGATGAGTTGTATCGTGTATCTAATTTTCAGATCTGCCATGCAGCCACTTCCTGTTTGCCGATACTTTGAAATTTGACTGTACTCACTGAACATTGAAATTTTTCATCACATTTTTCTCGGCTTCTATGTGACGGATTCATTCCATATTTCACCTGCAGCTTGATAATGTTTAGTTGTATCGTGTATGCAATTTTCAGATCTGCTGTGCAGCCACTTCCTCTTTGCCGATACTTTGAAATTTTACTGGACTCACTGAACATTGAAATTTTTCGTCACACTTTTCTCGGCTTCTATGCGACGGATTCATTCCATATTTCACCTGCAGCTTGATAATATTGAGTTGTATCGTGTATGCAATTTTCAGATCTGTCGTGCAACCAATTCCTGTTTGCCCATACTTTGAAATTTTACTGTACCCACTGAACATTGAAATTTTTCGTCAAACTTTTCTCGGCTTCTATGCAATGGATTGATTTTTACCTGCGTCGCCAGCGGCAGAGCAAGTCTAGTAACTGCTTGACTCCGTCTGTCAGTCCGTCCATCAGTCCGTCCATCCATCAGTCCGTCCGAAACACTTCTTCCGTCAAAGTTTTCTTGGCTTCTATGAAAGGGAATGATTTTATATTTGGTCTGCTGCTTCATAATGATGAGTTGTATCGTATATCTAATTTTCAGATCTGCTGTGCAGCCATTGCATGCAGCGACGCAGGTCCAGACCCGGTATTGGTCTTGGCTTGTTTCAATGACAATTTGATAAAAATGCAGTAAATATAAATGTTCTTATCTTTTTTAACTTTTTGTTCATTTTTTATGCCCCTGAGACCCTCTTGGGGACATTATGTTTTCACCATGTCTGTCTGTCCATCATCCGACCATTAACTTTTGGTTTCCGTCCAATAACTAAAGATCTGCTTATTTGATCAAATCATAATTTTTGATTTGATCTGTCCAATAACTAATAAATGCAGATGCAAATCACTTTTATTTTTGCATTGTAGGTGTCTAGAGGAAGCTTCCTTTCAATGTTGGACCAGTCAACTGAATCAAGATGGCCGCCAGAGGCAAATTCAT
This sequence comes from Pictodentalium vernedei, assembly GCA_031216915.1. Taxonomy (NCBI): domain Eukaryota; kingdom Metazoa; phylum Mollusca; class Scaphopoda; order Dentaliida; family Dentaliidae; genus Pictodentalium; species Pictodentalium vernedei. The sequence continues at coordinate 183,413,521 of CM062288.1, forward strand.
TATGGCTTCCTTGGTGGCCATCTTCAATTTGGTTTCCGTCCAATAACTAATGAATACAGACTCAAAACAATTTCATATTTATACGTCCGTTTGAAAAACGGTTGTAATACAGTGGAACCCTGTTAATTGAATAGTCACTTTGCCAGTGAAAATTATTCAGTTAACAGGAGTATTCAATTAACAGGGATTGTGTCACTTTTGTGTATTCTAGAGATGAACTTAGCATTTATTCTATTATATCTTGTTTGACAGAGCTCCATGAGCTCTGTCAAATGAGATATAATAGATTAAAGTAGGCCAAATAGATCTAAAAACAAAGGAAAACTGGGGAGAGTCAGGGTAATTTCTCGACAGGTTACAATATTTTTTATTCAATTAACAGGAGTTTACTCTATAACCTATATTCAATTAACAGGTCACATTTGTACTGGAGGCATGGTAAATGGTTTTGTGTTGGGAAATTATATTCAATTAACAGGGTTATTCAGTTAAGAGATATCCAATTAAGTGGGCTCCACTGTATGTAATCAGTCTGCCCATCCATCTGTACGTACGTCCATCCGTCCATCCATTAACATTTTTGGTTTCCAACCAATAACTCCAGTTTGAATTATTTCATCTCAACCAAAGTTGATACATGTATTACCCAGCTAGTAATACAGGTCAAGATCAAGTTCAAATATGGGTTTCGTCCAATTATTTTTATTTTTATATGAGTTATAGCTTTTTTTTTACTTAGAATTTGACCGTCTATTAACATTTTGGGTTTCTGACCAATAATTCTAGTTTGGATTAATTGATCTCAACCATTTTTTCATTGAGTTGCACCCCTTTTTCAACTTAGAATTCAACAGTCCATTAACATTTTTGGTTTCCGACCGATAACTTCAGTTGTGATTATTTGTTCTCAACCAAAGTTGATATGTGTATTATGAAGCTAATAATACAGGCCAAGTTCAGGTATGGGTTCTGTCCTATTATGTTACATAAGTTATGGCTCTTTTTTGACTTGGAATTTAACCTATTAACATTTTTTTGTTTTCGACCAATAACTCCTGTTTAGATTATTTTATCTCAACTGAAGTCGGTATGTGTATTACCCAGCTAGTTATACAGGTCAAGTTCGAATATGGGTTCTGGCCAATTATTTTTACATTAGTTAGGGTCCTTTTTTGACTTAGAATTCAACCATCTTTTAACATTTTTGGTTTCTGACTGATAACTCCAGTTTGGATCATTTGATCTCAACCAAAGTTGGAACAATTCAAAATGGCTAACAGGCATATTTAGACACACCTCCTTTCGGACCAAAATCGAAAGGAAGCTAATCCTCCAGATACCAATGGTTATGCATTATTGGTATCTGGAGGATTAGCTTCCTTTCGATTTTGGTCCAGCTGGCCAATTCAATATGGCTGTTATGATGGCCATATTGAATTTGGTTTCTATCCAATAACTAATGAATGCTCACTTGAATCATTTTTATTATGTCCCAACTCCACCCCCCCACCATTTAGACGAGGGACATTAAGTGTTACCCTTGTCCATCCATATGTACGTCTGTCCCAAATATGGTTTCCGGGTAATAACTTCAGTTTGACTGATCGAAATGAAACACAATTTTATACATAGGTTTATAACCACATAATACAGGTTGGGATTGAAAGTGGTCTTGGTCTGGTATTTTTTGGCAGAGTTATGGCCCATTTCTGACTTAGAAGACATGTTGATATTGGTTTCTGGATGGTAACTTGAGCTATAGGTGTCTGATTTCAATCAAACATGGAATATAGCTTACTGTAGACAATATACCCGAGAGGTATGATTTTGAGTGCGGTCCGATAATTTTTATCTGAATTATGGCCCCTTTTTGGACTTTGTTAACCACTAAATATAGTTTATCATAAAGTGGGGGCATTCGTGTCCTGTGGTTTATTAGAGATAAGATATTTATTAATTCAATATCAACAAAGATAAATGACTAGAAACTCATGCTTGACAGTGGTGGCGGGAACATAGATGCCCTTAGCATTGCACGTGTTTAATTATGCATTGTTGGTGTCTAGAGGAAGCTTCCTTTCAATGTTGGACCAGTCAGCTGAACAAGATGGCCACCAGTGGTCAATTCATTATGGCTTCCATGGTGGCCATCTTGAATTTGGTTTCCGTTCAATAACTAACGTCAATGCTGACTCGAATCAATTTTATTTTTTGGTTATGCATTATTGGTGTCTAGAGGAAGCTTCCTTTTGATTTTGGTTCAGATAACCAATTCAATATGATTGTCATGGTGGTCATATTGAATTTGGTTTTCATCCACTAACTAATGAATGCTGACTTGAATCAATTATATTTTTTGATTATGCATTGTTGTGTCTAGAGAAAGCTTCCTTTCAATATTGCACCAGTCAGCTGAACCAATATGGCCGCCATTGGCCAATTCATTATGGCTTCCATGGCAGCCATGTTGAATTTGGTTTCTGGTCAATAAATAAAGAATGCTGACTCAAATCAATTTAAGTTTTTGTGATACATTGTTTGTGTCTAGAGGAAGCTTCTTTTAAATTTTGGATCAGATAACCAATTCAATATGGCCATCATGGTAGCCATACTGAACTTGGTTTCCATCCAATAACCAATGAATGCTGACGCAAATCAATTTTATTTTTTGATTATGCATTGTTGGTGTCTAGAGGAAGCTTCCTTTTGATTTTGGATCAGATAACCAATTCAACCTGGCCACCATGGTGGCCATCTTGAATTTGGTTTTCATACAATCGCTACTAAATGTTGACTCAAATCAATTTTATTTTTTGGTGTCTATAGGAAACTTCCTTTCAGTTTTGGACCAGTCAGCTGAACCAAGATTGTTACCAGTGCCGCCATCCTTACTTTGGATTTTCTAAGACTTACCTACCCTTTTATGACACCGCCGGGGGCATATGCTACATTTCGCGTTGCTCTTGTTTCTACTTGTGGGTAGGAGAAAGGTATCCAGGGTGTGCAGTTGGTTTGGGGGGGTGGGGGGGGGAGGGGAACAAGTTGCACTGGTAGTTTACATGTGTTTTTAACCCCTTAACCCAACATAATGACCAATACCAGCCAGCGCTATTCTCAAAAATTACCATTCAGTTTTCCTTATTTTTTTCATTTTTATCTCAAAAATATGGCTTATAACCCCTCAGTGGAATGAGCTTGTTCCATTGAGGGTCATAAGCTATGTTTTTGTCTAAAAAAAAATCAAAAAATTTAGTTATTCAATAATTTTGTTTGCTTGTGTCATCTGCTTGTCATGTTAGGTAAAAGGTTAACAAATGATTTACTGACAAACTTTATAATCTCTGCAGGAAGTGATGTTGAGAAGAAAGGCCTGTCAATCACCACAAATGGAGATGTTGAAAATGATGGATGTTGTCCAAGATCAGTGTCCATTAAGTCAGGTGTGTGTTCAGTTACTGCTTCTACGTCTGGTCTCGGTTCCAAGTCACACTCCTTCTGGAACCATGGGGACAGTAAAGCATTAGATGAAGATCTGCAGACATTGTCTTACAGTAAGTGCCTTAATTTGAAACTAGACATTGCTCCAAAGCCACATATGAAATTTGGCACTGATCGGGTGAGAGCTGTGGCCTGTAGGGTGTGCTAAAGGAATTGCTGGACAATTTATATCCAAATCCAAGATGGCCACTGGCAGCCATGTTTTTCAACAAAATTCAGAAAAATTTGATAGCTCCCATCTAGACATTGTCCCAAAGCCATGTATGAAATTTGGAACTGGTTGCATAAGAGTTGCAGCCTATAGGGTGTGCTAAAGGAATTGTGGATGGGCAGAGGAATGGACAGATGGATGGTCGGATGGATGGCTGATTGCAACCCATCCCAATAGCTCATACTTGATGTTGTCAAGTTGAGCTATTATAAAACTGTCAGTACTGCTAGTGATGCAGACAATGGGGTGAATATGTAACAGATCAAGAGAGAAGTACAGGAGCCGAGGCTCAAAGCATTAACAGCTAGCACACAAAGCGACCGATTTACAATGAGGCAAAGAGAACTGGACCTACCAGGGTGGTTGGTAAATGGCCCTTATATCTCAACTGCTACACCACTCTCATATTCTTTTTTGCAATTCAACCCCAGAGAATCGCAACTCAGATTCCACCCCATAGCAGTCAAAACATCCATAGTGCTTCACCACAGCACTCGCCATGCCACCAACTACTGAGGGCTGGTCATCAGCACCAAAGTAACAGATTAAAAGAGAAGTGTGAATGCTAGGCTTGAACCATCAAACTCCAGCACACAAAGCAACCGATTTATCATGAGACTCAGAGATCTGGATCAACCAGGCTGGTTGGTAAATGACCCTTTTACCTTGACCACTACAAATATATAATGAAAAACATATTTTTCATTTTGCAGTTCTAATATTATTAGTTACATAGTTTTTTAGTGACCTAATATGGTATATGCAGTGTATGTTAATTCCAAACTGAGTGAGAGCGAAGCTCAAGCCCAATATGCAATTGACTGACACCATATACAGTGGAGCACACTTACTTGTACATTTAGTTGTATAACCATGTTAATTGTGTAAAACTCATGAACACCAATCCATTTACTGTGCCTTCATTCAGTACAAATTTTTTGATCTGTTAATTTTACATAGGTTATAGAGTAAACTGCTTTAACTGGTTGAATGCTAGAAGCCACTATCACTCCTGGGCTCTACTGAAAAGTGTTGAAAGCCACTTTATTTAATATTAATGGCTTTACAGAGCCAGAAAGTAAGCAGATTGTCATCTGGAAAATGAGGTCCCCAGAGGGTGAATTTAGTGATGCTACCCTGCATAGCAGGGTAGCAACACTAAATTTACCCTCTGTGAACCTCATTCTGAATCAGGGTCTCTAAACTAAACAGAAAGAGGTACCCAGAGGATAAATGGGCCCACTGTATGGAATAAAATAATCAAATTCACCCTCTGGGGACCTCATTCTGCAAATGTCAGGCTGCTTTTTTCAGGCCTGTTTACACTGTGTGCATTAGCTTGTCGTTTGTGCAGCAGTAGATAAAGAAATGTTCATATAAAACTGTATTGTTACAATTTATTGGAGAGTGCCAATAAACAGTAACAAAACAATTATTTTTTAACAAAATCTTGCTAAATTAAGGTTCCCCTTGCTGGGAGCATTGTATCTTTGAAAAAAATACTCACGTTATAAATCACCTTTGAAAATAATTCAGCACTCTACCAGTTAACTGAATGAAAGATCTTGTAATCTGTCAATGAATACCTCTGACATCTAGTAAATTGCCCACATTTATAGACATTTTTGCCTCAATACATCCAATATAGGCAATTAATCTATTATGTAACTTCAGTTACATTGAGATGTGGTATTTTACTTATATCAAAAACATGAATGAGCAGGAGTGGTGGCTCAGTAGGTAGAGATGCAGGCTGCTAGCCGAGAGGTTCTCTGTTCGAATCCCGTCTGTGACAACCTTGTTGTGTCCTTGGGCAAGACACTTAATCCCAATTGCCCACATGAGGACACGGTGGAGTTGTGTACATCTATAGTGCACCTGTCTTCAACCAATGCTAACACTGCTTGTGTGGATTTAGTATGTTGGGGAGACTGGCAGTTGCTCGGTGGTTCTCTCTCGAGGTACTCCAGGTTCCTCCATCCGTAAAGCTGTCTGACACGAGGTGGCCCTGACTGTCAAGAGTGTCATTAAACCCCAAATAAATAAATTTACATGAATTTTTTAAGGAATTCATTGAACCTTGACTATCGTTCTACCATGTGCTGTACTGCATTTTCTCTGGAGTTCCAACTTTTGAAACACTGATTCGTGATTTTGCTTTTATCCTAACACAAAGTTAATGAGTTTATGACCATAGTTTATTAAGTTTTAAATTATGCCCTGCTTACAATAATTGCAAGATGCTGGTTGTGTTTCTTGGAAACCAGAACATTGTTATTGACTTTAGCTTTTGTACATTTGGGTGTGCTGAACAATATTTTAAATTTTTCCGAGCTAGTTAAGATTGAAACAACTAAAAATCTCAAAAGCTTCTTTTTTTTATTTCTTGCCACCAACATATGACATTGCTTTTAATTGTAGCAAGTTTGTAGGCATTCATTTATTCATTTGTAAAATAAAGTAATTTATGAAAATTGTAAGCATCTTATATAGTATCACCTATCATTATTTACACTACATAGTATTTTGTTAATCCTGAGGACTCATAATATATAATTGATTTAAGTGTAGAAATTAATTAAGTAGATAAGAAAAACAGTTTGTATTATATGATGTGAATGTATACCGCTGGAGCAAAAATTCATATTCATTATAGCAGATAATTTGTTGTAACTGACATCACTTTGAGCATAGAAGTTGAGCATGAATTAAACAGATGTTGGTCAGAAATTTAAAAAAAAACTGCTATGACCAATTATTAGCTATATCTGACTTTGTACTTATTAGTGAGTTTTTCTGGACCAATGTTGCCCACATTAGAGGACATTGGTTGCAGGTCCTACTTTACCAGTAAAGAAGGACTTGTTTGCCACAGTAAACAAGCACTGCCCCCAAGGGTGCCAGAAGTGGGAGGTGGTGGTGATATTGGGGGGGGGGGGGCAGCTGCCCTCTTGTCTGAGCTATGGGGAGGCAAGGGAGCAACACATAACCTTTTTGCCAGAAGTGTACTAGGGGAAAAGATCTTGAGTATTCGTTTCTAACGTATTTTATGTGTGGTGTGGGGGAGGGGGGGAGGTGCATCAGGTATAATGACAGAGTTTGGTCGATAATCACCAACAAAGAAGCTGTACAGTTGGTTGGGGGGATTTCTAAAGCTCTAGATCATCCCTTGGAACTTTGTTACTATATATATATATATACTACTCAAAGTTTGCTAAGCACCAAGTATATCCAACTATCTGTTTTACGTTTTAGTTGAAATATTGTTATGAAAAGTGTATATTTTTTTATTTAATTATATCTTTAATGATTTAAGTACAGAAATTAAGATTTTATTTGTGTTTGACATTATTTTTTAGCTTTTGAATATGATAACCATGGAAAATGGATATTATTGGTAAAAGAGGAAATTTTTCAAATTTGCCAAAAAGTTGACGAAGCAAACTGGTATGGGTTCAATATAGAGTATGAGACCCATTATTGTTAATTAGAGCTTGACAATGCCTTCTCATGCTCCCAGTCAGGTTCCTGGTGGTCCTTTGTGGGATGATGTTCCTATCTTGGACCATCATGGCACCAAGGTCCTGGACACTTCTTGGTTTGACTGGACGGGCTGCAATTGCAAGTTGAAACTCCTTCCAGACATGTTTGATTGGATTGAGGTCAGGGGATCTTGCTGGCCAGTCTATACGCTCAATCCCCTCCCTCTGTCGATATTCCCGGACAGCATGGGTAACATGAGGACAGGCATTATCGCCCATCAGAATGAATCTATCACCCACTGCACCTGCATACAATCTGACGTGGGTATCCAGGACCTCATCAGTATATCTCTGTGCAGTCAATGTACCACGGTCAAGGACACAGAGCTCTGCACATCCATCCCAGCTGATGCTGCCCAGATCATTATTGACCCTCCACCATAGCGGTCATGCTCAGCAATGTTGGCAGCATGGACTCGCTCTCCTGGTCTTCTCCATACCCCAGAACACCTATCTGTGTAGTCTAGGCAGTGCCTTGACTCATCTGTAAAAAGGACAGGTCGCCAGTCTTCTCTGGTCCATTCAATGTGGTCCTTGGCTCATTCATATCATGCCTGGCGGTGGTTCTAGGACAGCTGAATGCGAATACATGGTCTTCTCGATCAGAGACCACCTTCGAGCAACCTTGCCCGGATAGTCTGCGTCGAAACATTTACCCCGGATGCATTCTGAAGGTCACTGCAAAGCTAGGTTGCTGTGGCAAAGTGGTTCCTACAGGCCTGGATGATCAAAAAACGGTCTTCAGCTGCAGATGTTACCCTGTCTCTGCCACCACCATGCCATCTGACTGGTGTGCTATACTGCTGAAATCTTGCCCAGGCTCTGGTGATCACCGTATGGTGCACACCAAGGGCTTTACCAACCTGATGATGGGTAGCACCTTGCACCACCATCCCTAAAGCCCGCCACATTTCTGCTTCCGACAAATGTCTTCTTACATTTGCATTCACCATATTCAATCATTAAATCACAAGGGTTTGTGTTGAAATGAAGACTGAATACCCTACACATCTCATGTACATGTAGATAGTACACGAAAACATCATGAAAATCAAGGGGTACATGCTTTCCACGACTGTCACGCGAAAAGTCTGCCTGCCAAGAGAGCTAATGTAAACACTGGGGATCATCTCAATCTATTTCTCAAACATATCCACCAAAAATTCCGCAAATATGTCACAAGAAAATTTCACAATGACGTGTCAAATATGTGGTGCTTAGCAAACTTTGAGTAGTATATAAAAATCACCTATGTCAAGCAGGAATTCCACCAGGCATAGTCTTAGAACCACACCACTGGATTGAAAACTGTGAAGTTTTTTTGGAAAGCGGCCTTGGCGGGAGTCAATCCCGGGTCAACAACACCCAGTCGCCTGGCCATAAATGCTCCGACACCATACCAACTGAGCCAATGACAACCCCACAAAAAAGGTTGCAACTGACTGGTATGTTAGTTCACATTTACAGCTCACCTCGAGACCAATATTTGAGAATCAGAACCCACTAGTGATGGTCTTATACATGCAAGTTTTGCTTATTAGCTTCCCTGCAACAGTGAAAGTGAATAACAAGCCTTTAGTGGTACTATCCAATTATGGGGCAAGTCCCAGCACATCCCCATGTCGTTTCACACCAGCTAGAAAAGCACCAAACTCTAAAATTTTCTGCCTAGTGGGCTACTTGGTGCATTATAAGGCGACGGACTGCAAACAAATTTTGTTTATATCACACGTACAGTTATGATACTTTCATGTAATACATGGAAGTATCTTGACATTTCTAAAATTCCAGTTCCTTTTAATTTTTGAAGACTATGTTAAAATCGGGTTCTACTAGGAGTTAGGACTTTCTAGAATACTTTCAGAATTTGTCTAACAGTATTTTTTTTTACCTTTTGCTTTCTACTTTTACCCCGGTTTCTTTTTTTGGGGTTGTATTACACACCTATTCAGTCAGAATTTGGCTAACAAGAAATTTTATCGCCACATTACATTTCATTTCTTTCGTCTTCTGTGTGTATTTTTCTTGTTTTGTCTGTACCCTGAAGAAATTCATCATCAGTCTGAAAGCTAGGTAAAAATTGTTTTTTTCCTGTGCTGTTTGAGCTTTATTTAGATGATTATATATATACTGAGTCAAAAAAGAAAGTATAATAGAAACAAATGTGAAAAAATAGCATAAAGAATGAAATATAATAGTTCTAATGTTGCATGTTTGTGGACAAGAAGTCGTGCAAAGAGTTTAATGACATGTTGTTGTTGTCCACCCAACCGTATACAATTTTTCTACGGATTTCAAAATATCATGTGCTACCCGAGAATGTCAAATTGAATGGGTGACCGACGATTTTCTTTGTGTTATGTTGTGCTAGAGAGCCTGGGTTATTGAGAAAACTTGCTAGTTTTTGTCTTCCGACATTTTAAAAAATTCCAAGGTTAACAGAAAATCAGAGGTTGCGTGCCATTGGTATGCATGAGGCTGGCATATCTCCAGATGAGCTCGCTGCTGAGTTCGGAGACCTGTGGCCTCTATTTACCGTCTCATTGGAAGGTATAGAACCACTGGATCTATTGCCGACTGACCGCATTCAGGTCGACCAAGAGTTACGACCCCTGCACAAGACCAACACATCAGGACGTCTCACTTGCCGGATCGCTTCCTTCCGGTGACGAGGACAGCAGCAATTACTCCTGGTAGAACTAACAATAGAATCAGTGCACAAACTGTCCGCAACAGACTTGCTGAACATGGCATCTGGAGTAGGCATCCATACCACAGACCAATCCTTACCCAAGGTCATCATACTGTCAGAATGGAATGGGTACGTCATTGTGTTCACTGGACTCGGAAGCGTTGAAGCACAGTTTTTTTAGTGATGAATCACAATTTTGTCTGCGGTGCACTGATGGGGAGAACGGTTTTCTGATGCTTGCGGGTGGGAATGTGGCTGTTTCAGCAGGGATAGTGTAATGGTTTGGGTAGGAATTTCCTTGCACCATCGAACACAGTTGATCTTCATCGATGGTAATCTGAATGGACAGCAATATAGGGATGAAATTCTTAACGCTGTTGTTGTCCCGTTGTTCAACACCAATGTCGGATTCACGCCGGATTGCAGTTTTTCCAGCAAGACAATGCCTGATGTCACATGGCGTGTATCTGTCGTGACTTTCTTGAGGAGCAGAGCATCGAACTTCATCCATGACCCCCACTTTCACCAGATTTATCGGCAATCGAGCATCTTTGGGATCAACTGGACCGTCGGGTACGACTTCATGATCTTCAGACATTACGAGATTTACATAATGTTCTAAGGCAGGAGTGGAACGCAATACCACAGGGTGACGTCCAGAGACTTATCAGGTTCATGTGCCATCGATGTCTTGCCATCCAAGAGGCAAATGGTGGACATACACGCTATTGACTGCATGTGTGAACTTTTCATTTGAATTCCTACGTCCTGACATGATGCTAGCAACAGTAAGAACATGAAATTATGCAAATTCATACGGCTATACTCGAAATATGAATTTACAATAATTTGTTTGGGATTAAAGTCGATAATACAAAAAAAATTTCTCCTCAAAGTTTATTATACTTTCTTTTTTGACTCAGTATATATATATATACATATACACACACAGAAACAAAAAAGTTATGCACCCCTAAATATAATGAATGATAACATGGTGAACATGATAACAATGATGGTTATATGTATGATTATAATGATGATCCAACAATTGGTTGTGGATGTGTATGATTGAATGTGTCCCACTAACAGGTCCCAGGAATCCTGCGCACAATGCAACCCAAGAAATTTACAAAATGTAGTTTGTGCATGACTCAGAATTGGGTATTTATAATCCAGGCCAGATTATGATTTTGAAGGCTCCTGAGCTACTGATACTGTGAGGCCCCCAGTGATAATTAACAAAAGGACCACCCACAGTCAGAATGACCCCTGTGACATCACAATGTGAAAACAGGGTACTTCTGCGACGACAGCCATTCACCTCAAGCACTGCTCAGAAGAGGCTGTGGCTACCAAATGGACGAATCTGCACGAGAACATGCAGTCTGAGAAAAGCCATATTGAGGAACAGAAGGGCCATAAAACGTCCTCCACAAAGAGATTATCACGAAGGAATACGTTTGGTTTGGTGTTTGGCATATTCCATTCAGAGCATTGCACTGACTACCATTTCTGGTCTACCATGAATCCTGACCTGAATCCACAGAAACCTTTCTTCGATGGAGTGGGGGGGGGGGGGGGGGGGGGGCTACGCTAAATAATTTTCCCCTCTGACTGACCACAACATTTTTTTTTTTCTGTAGCAAAAACACTGCAACAATCCTAAGATTTCATTCTCTCAGCCACCTTGGAGATGGGTTGTCCAGAAATTGTTAGGATATGTCCCAGGGCACAAACCAGTCAGAGAGTTTAACAATTCCTCCTATCATGGATTCATTCATACGTATGAATGGAACACAGACAAACTCAATTTAAATAACAGTGTATTGTACATGAATTCAGAGATGAATTTAATTTATAAGTACTCACATCATGTTTTAAGGTCAATTAACCATTATAACTTAAGGCAAGCGATTCACGCTCCTGGGTGGCTCCCAGGAGAGCAATTTTTTGCCATCCTGGATTTTTCAAAAAGCCAGCACTGAACTGTAACACTGGCTCATGTTCTCTGGAGGTTACAAATGACATTTTTATCCATTTATAGATAAATAATGTTGCCTTGTCTTGACTCTCCAGTTCCATACAAAAACGAGTTTTGCAGTCGCAGTGAGCTCTAACAGTTACATTTTGGGTTCATAAATGCTGTCATTAAAATGATAATGAAGACTTAGATTTTTTTGTGTTCGTTTAGCCTGAATATGTTTTTCCAAGATAGCATTCAGTTTCTGAAGCTTACTTTGCGAGTACTTTACTGATATCAAGCAATACATATAACATCGTAAAATATCCAGGGGGTGCTTACCTTTTTTTCTTTGTGTATATAAAGTCACTACTTCTGAGTATCACATTACAATTTATAATATGTTGTAAACACCCGGTCTTAACTCATACCCAGAGTGAAGTGCCCTTTTTAATACCTCTGTCCCCCCTTGTCCTCCGATGCTTCTGGCACCTTTGACTGCTTTCCCTTCCTGGGGTTCCCACGAGGGTGGAAAAACTATAGAAAAGTCTTGTTTTTTTAAAATCATTGCTCCAACAGCTTCCATGTGATATCATTGTAAGAATGATTTACAAGTTGTTCAGAACATGTTCCTGGGGTCATATATTGCATGCACCAGTACAGCCATCTGTGCATCCATATGCTCTTAGCAGACTAAGCAGAGGTACATTGTGGGGTTATTTGTAAGTAAAAGGATACATTAAGTGGGTTGTCTTGTTGCACTCAAGGGATGATGCAGAGTTAATTTGCCCTCATTTATGATACCATTTGGCACTAAAATCTTTCATGTGGCACCGAAAAATTCATTTGACACCAAATAAAAACTTGTCCTGGCTCCAAAATTTTGCCGGCCAGCATGAACATTGAAGTGCCACCCCCCAAAAAGTACATGGGTCAGTAACTTTCAATATTAATACAAAAGAAATAATACCATGCTTGAAGGGGGCAAGGAAGCATTGCGGTAACCGGTTCTCGTCAGATCACCAAAGTTATGCAACGTGGAGCCCTGTTAGTCCTTGGATGGGTGACCATTTGAGGGATCGATTTAGATTCCCGCGTTGTGTCCTCGGGCAAGGCACTTAACCCCAATTGTCCAGATGGGGGGCACGATCACGCCGTGTGCTAAGGCGTACTGCTCATCGAAAGTGCGCATGTCTCCTACCAATCTAACCCTGCCTGTGCTGCAGTGCAGAGTTATGATGTTGGGGAGCTGGCAGTTGCTCGTCGTTTATTGGTGATTCTCTCTGGGTACTCCGTCTTCCTCTAACTGTCACCAACACGATATGACCTTGGCTGTTAAAGTGTCGTTAAACCTTAATAAATAAATAGCCATGCTTGAAAAATGAACATGACCTCCTTTCTGAATTTTTGGCTCTGCTCCCTTCATTAGCAACTAAAATAATACAGTGAGGTTCAGGAAAGCATTTGTGGGTCTCGAAATATGATTTCTAGGATTTTCAAAAATGCACTCAATGACCCCTGAGTGAACCAAATATCATTGACCAGACCTGGCATTCTTAACCCTTTGAACCCTAGCAGCCATTTTTCCAGCCAGCAACATGATATGTCATAATGTCATTAAATAGGATGGCTGTACGTTGAAAATATTGATTGGTCTACCTAAAATAATGAATATGGACTCTTCTAATTGCTGCCATTGAACTGGCATGGAAGATTCCATTGGAGTTCAAAGGGTTAAAAATGCTGGAGGGCTAAAAATCGCTACCCTTGCATGGCCTAAAAGAGTGTTTAGCTCTCTTCAAGCTTTACAAAAGCTAAAAGTGGCAAAATGAAGTTTTGCTATTAATGAATTCTGCCTAGTGGGCTTTGTGCATTTTGTTTGGTGCTGCTAAAAAGGTAAACTCTGTGAGACAGCTACACTGCTCCTCCCACACCTCCGGGCCTCAGAAAGGCTCGGAGGTGTGGGAGAAGTGTGGCCGTCTTACAGAGACCACTAACATAGCAGAGATCTGAAAAGATGTGGGTTTCAGGAACATGCTGTTATGGTAATCATTATCTTCTAAGGCCAGGAGGGCTAGTTTTCGCCCTCCTTAATTTTTTTAAGGCATGCAGAGGCGAGCGAATAATTGCTCTCCTGGAAATGCCAGGCCTGGTTGACCCATATTTTGAACCCTCAACAAGGTTTTGACTTATTTAGTGTTGGTCCCAAGTTGATATATCATGCATACCATGCCAGAGATATAAGCATGACCCACTTTCAGTATTAACTCCATATATGGACAAACATATTTTGTAACGTACAAATGTATGAAAGTACAAACACATGTAACTCTTTCTGATATACCCCCTCTGAAGGGGGCATAATAACCCTTGGTGGATAGTCCCTACCATAATTTTAAGCCTTGATTCATACATGACTTCATTAGGTGTGGGTTTAATGCTGTAGTGGTTCCTAATTCAACTGGTGGACAACGCTTGCAGAATAGATTCTTGCACAACCGGAAATTTTCATTTTTTTTTATCAAAAACATTGCTTGTGACACCTCATGGTAATGAGCTCAATGAGCGTGTTCCCAGGAGGCATCATCAGTTATGCAAAAATTGAAAGAAATATCATAAAAGTAGAGTGGCGATATTTGTGAATAGTTCTCATCTTTTATGGCCACTGCATTAAATAAAGAGTTAACCCATTACCCAATGTAACGGTCAACACCATCCAGCTCTATTAACAAAAATCACCATTCAATTTTCATTATTTTTTTCATTTTTTGTCTCAAAACATAGCTTATGACCTCTCATTGGAACAAGCTCATTGAGCTCGTTCCAATGAGGGGGTCATATGCTATGTTTTTGATGCAAAAAATGAAAAAGATTTTGTTTATAACTTTACGCGTTAGGTAAAGGGATCAAAAAATTTGAGATCTCTTTACTGAATAACCTTGTTGATTGCATATGATTTCCAAACCATTTATCATGCCTTCAGTACAGATTTGACCTGTTAACCTCCTGCACACTGATGTCAAAATATCTAAATTTCAGGCAGAAAACATTTCCCATAATGCAATTAGAAATTTAACCAATTCAATCTTGTATTGTCCAACGAGATTGAATTGGTTAAATTTCTAGATGCTTTACGGGAAAAAACAGCTTCCTGAAATTTTGATATTTTGACATCAGAGTGAAGGGGGTTAACTGGACATAGCTTATTGTGTAAACCTCTGTTAACATTTTACCTAACGAATAGGCCACATCTGTCTCATAATATACAAACTGAGCTGTTGCCAAAAATAGTCTTCAAAAGCTTTCAAAAAACCATACCATGTGACCAATCATTGGAATGAGCTTGTTTCAGTGACAGGTCACATGATATGGTTTTGTTTAATTTTTTGGAAAACTTGAAAAAAAAAAAATTGATATTGTGTGCACTGAGTAAATGGTTAATTGAATAATATTTCTAGAAAGTAATCTCTTGAAGAATTATTTCCTGCTGATTAACTCAGAATTCCCCTTATCTATGGGCTCATTTGGCCTCAGTTCATCAAATATGGGCATTTATTTTATTTTATTGTACGCTAAATGATAGATTACTAAAAAAATGTGGAAAGATAGAAATCGTATCCGCCACTGTGAAGATATAGAAATTTTCACTTTCACGATATCAATCAAAAAGGTGGCTTTCAAAGCATCACTTCAAGGTAAATATGAGTCAAATTATCACTGGAAATGATCAATTTGTTCTAAAAACGTATAATGAAAAGAAAATCTAGTGTTTTTGAGTGGATACCAATCACTTCCAGCAATATTTCAACACATATTCACCTTGAATTGATGCATGAAATTCGCCAGCTGAATCAGATCGCGAAATGCTCCCTGTTTATGGACCAAATCACTTCCACATGTCAATGTACATCAGCTGTTTACTTTCATGCATCAATTCAAGGTTGAAACAAGTGGAATTATCGATAGGAATGATCAGATTCTTATAAAAAGCGTGTAAAGAAAAGAAAATGAGGCTTGTCATTTTGAAAATTGCAGGAGGGCCATTATGGTTCGCCTCAAATCACCCCAGGAGGGCCATTTTGGGTTAGCCTAAAATGACCCCAGGAGGGCCATTTATGGTTTGTGGGAGCCATTTTGTTTCAGCCTGCTGGGTAGACAACTAATGTCTCTCTCGTATTTGGAAAGTTACTTACTGTCTCTGGGTGACTGCATCGACAACACACTACAAACTTCACAAATTGCGCTTTGTTACCTCCTTCAATCTGCAAAAAATGCCGTTTGAGACTGCCGATTTTGAGGTGCCTACGACTGAATTAATGGGCTGCAGAAATCGGGGTTAGGCAGATGTTTATCGTCCTCGGAATTTTGAACTCAGGTGGGCGACTGCAGCCCGGTGTGATTGCCCGCCTCAAAATGACAAGCCTGGAAAATCATGAGATAATTTTCAGTATTCACTCAAAAACACTAGATATCCTCTATTTATTCTATTTTATTTTATACTGAACTATAGATTATAGAAAACATTGTAAGAAATATTAATCACATTTCACGCAGTGAAGATATAGAAGTTTTCACTTTCACTATTCGTATTTTGATTTGAAGGCTCATCAAGGTAAATATTACATACCACCAAATTATTATTGATAACTACCAACTTCTTCTTAAATGCATATAATAAAAAGAAAATCTAGTGTTTTTAAGTGGATATAAAAATTATCTCATTCATGACCACAGCAAATGTTTATTTTTCTCTCATGGCAAGCAACTCGCAAAAATATAAACATTTGTCTCGGTTACTTATGAGATAATTTTGGGTATTCACTCAAAAACACTGGATATCCTTTTTTTTATCTTGTTTGACAGACTCACAGAATGCCTTGAACCCTGTAAAACAAATATAATAGAACAAATGCTCAGTTTATTATTTGAATGCATGAAAATTACCAAATTCTTGTTAATTGAATACTCCTGTGTATTGAATACTTTTCACAGGGAACGTGGCTAATCAATTAACTAGTAGCGCGGTGGCTCAGTGGTAGACTGTTGGACTTCTATGCTAGAGGTCCCAAGTTCAATCCCCGTCCGGGACGATCCACGTTGTGTCCTTGGGCAAGGCACTTTATCCTGGTTGTCTAGATGGGGGCATGATGATGCCGTGTACTAAGCACTGCACGGCGATAGTGCACATGTCTTGAACCGCTGTAACCCTGCTTGAACAGAGCTTGAACAGAGTTAGAATGTTGAAGAGCTGACAGTTGTTTGTCAATGCTTGGTGGTTTTCTCCGGGTACTCCGGCTTCCTCCACCCGTAAAACTGCCGCTGTCATGATTAGCCATTGTGCATAAGTATGTGACCTTAAAACACTAATAAATAAATAAATAAATAATCAATTACCCGTTTACCCAACACTTTGATTGCTTTTTCTTTCAAATTTTTCAAAAAATTTGAACAAAATCATATCATGTAACTCGCTGGAATGAGCTCAGAAGGGAGGGGGGATCAAATGATATGGTTTTGTTGAAATTTTTTGGAAAACATTTTTTTTTTCAATGGGTTGGTTCGTTAGATAAAGGGTTAACAGGGTTGCACTGTACTGTTATGTGATGAACCGCTTTTGTGGAGGCAAAATTTGAGAAATATGTTTATTATTTTTTTCAGATAAATGTGCTCCAGATAACCCGCTCAGTGACAAAGCCGCTGTCAATTTTCTGTTCACAAAATTAGTGGAACTTGGACATTCTAGAGGTAGAAATGATGGTGAAAAAGAATTTCAAGTACCTGATTGTGGAGTGGAATGCCTAGAACAAGATGATAATGATGAAGAAAATATCCAAAAATCTAAACCTGGAATGGATTGTATGTATGATGATGATAATGAGTCAAGTGATTCAGAAGATCAGTTGAGTTTGATTATTTAGGGATCATTTTTAACTGTAGTGTCATAGTTTACAATAGATTTTGAAATTGTGGAATGGAGAAATAATTGTTTGTGTTTGGAAATTACTCTTTTTTTTCAAATCCTGGGTTGCTAAATAAGGAGAAATTATGAAATATGGGGGTAGAAAATTATATGAATCTCTTAACCTTAACCTAACATGACTTGAAGCTGACACTTAATTCTGGAAGAATAACTAAAAATTCATCTTTTTTCCTCAAAAACATAGCTCATGACCCTTCATTGGAATGAATGAAATGAATAATTTCACTCATTCTAATAAAGAATATTTTTTCCAAAAAGGGAAAAAATAATAAAATTTGAATAGTGATTTTGTGACTATACATAAACTATACATAAAACTGTCATGGTCATTATTAGTCATTGTGCAGAAATATGTGACCTTAAACACAAATAAATAAATAAATTTTACAACAGGAACACATTTCCCACAATACAAATTACAACGTCTAGACAAAAACCAAATTTGTATTGAGGGTAGCATCTGTGCTTGAGAAACTATGTTTTTTACCTGCAGTCATCGAAAACTGATTACACAAGTCAAGGCCACCATTTTGATAAATAAATCACCAACTCAGCAAAATAAATTAGACTTTTTGCCATGATGACATTTTTATTTAGGCCTACCATGCATTAAAACTGAAAAATATAACAAAAGAAGTACAGGTGGAACAATGAATGGGGATTACGTCATGCACAGCTCAAGAATGTAATAACATGATATAATGATCTTTATTCATTAAAAAATTCATTCATAGATGCTGAATGTTTGTCAAAATATATGCAAACAGGTTAAGAACAGGGAATATTGTAAAATAAATTGGTTATTACAGTGGAACCCTGTTAATTGAATAGCCACTTTGCCAGTGAAAATTATTCAATTAACAGGAGTATTCAATTAACAGGGATTGTGTCACTTTCCTGTATTATAGAGATAAACTTAGCATTTATTCTATTATATCTTGTTTGACAGAGCTCCATGAGCTCTGTCAAACAAGATATAATAGATTAAATGCCTGTATTGGATGCATTGAGGCCAAATCGGTCTATAATCAAAGGAAAACTGGGGAGAGTCGGGGTAATTTCTCAACAGGTTACAAGATTTTTTATTCAATTAACAGGAGTTTACTCTATAACCTATATTCAATTAACAGGTTAAATTTGTACTGAAGGTATGGTAAATGGTTTTGTGCTGGGAAACTATATTCAATTATCAGGGATATACAATTGAGAGATATCCAATTAAGTGGGCTCCACTGTACCACCAAGTGGGTTTCCAACATGGTGCACTGAAGTCTTGACCTTGCCTCTGGGTCATATATCAACGAGTCCTAACAGATTTGTCGATATATGCCCCGAGACGAGGTCTGACGACTTCAATACACCACAGACATGTTAACTCTCCCGGAATGCCCGGGATTCTCCCGGAATTAGCTATCCCCTCCCGCCCGGGAGTCAATTTGGACCAAAAATCTCCCGGAATGTCGACATACCAGACAAAAACTGAATCCACCAGCTTTTGTTTACAAACAAAAGCATGTGCTCTACTCTCAATGGCAAGGTCATTAAGTTTGTGTGAAACGTCACCACTTACGTAAGAACTGATGACCAATTCTCATTTCTGTCAATGGCCGTGTTGTGATTATTGCAACACGTTTGACAGGCGGATTAAATGAATTTGAGATGCAGGATAATTGCTGAAATTGATTATATATTAAAGGCACACCTTTGCTTGTATACAGGTAGCAGTCAAATCGAAAAATAAATTCCATACGTATAAAATCTTGTCCAATCGAAAAATGTGAAAAAATACGGACAAATTTATTGTGCATTTTGGATTTCACTTTCAGATAATTATAGCCAATTTTGGAGACAAACGGCTCAAACATATGAGTTGCTGTAATTTTCAATATATTGGGAAAAATTTCCGATTCGCAATTTTATAAAGCAGGCTGTGAAAAAAATTATGTTTTTGGTGAAAAAAATCTCTAAAAAGTTGGTAATTTACGGCACTTGCACATTTTTTCATTCGTAGTGATAAATGGACAACAAAATATCCCCGAGATGTTTCGTCCTGGGCTGGCTGTGGCATAATTTTCACGTTTCACTGAAAAATGATCACCCCATTCCAAATCCCCTTCGTAAATGACCAACTACTTCCAGTGAGTAACCGGTGTGGTTAGGTGGGGCGCTGGGCTTTGGAAGATCGAATTACCACAACAACCGGGCTCTGGGGTGTGCCTAAACACCACAGATCGTCGCAGGTTACCGCAGGTCGCCGCAAGTACCCATAATTACCCAAATGGATCCAAAACTTTCAACACATCAACATAACTGATATAGTGCTGAAAAGGTCGAAAATATCTCCAAACATTTTGTACATAAAACCATTGAAATATGGATGTCATTGGAACAAGCTCAGATATTGGCACATGACCACATCCATATTTCTGATTTCTGTTTTTCTCTATATTTCTATGGTTTGGCTTTTGAAAGGACAAATTGTTCAAATAAAACACATTAGGGTGGAATGTTTAATGTATGTGTGTGTGAGGGGGGGGGGGGGGGGGGTAACATGGAAATTATTGATGTGCTGCCCACGTGCAAAAATCTCACTGACAAGCATCCGAGTCTCACTGGGAGCTCATCAAAATCTCACTGACAGTCACCTCCAGAGGTTAACAGGTCTGGGTCACTCACCACCAGTTAGTAGAACGTTGACGTATGTTCCTTTGATGTATTGTTGTTGGGCTGTTTCCTGTTATGTGTGTGTGTGGGGGGGGGAGGGGGTATTTGGTATTAATTTATATTTAAAATTGATTGATCCACACATGGTTTCTACGCGCAAAAAAAAATCTCCCTGAAAATCATGTCATCTCCCTGAAAATTTTCTTCAATCTCCCTGAAAAAAATTTTGGGAGGTTAACATGTCTGATACACCACATCGGAAACCCACATGGTGGTAATAACCTATATGTACAGAATGTTATTGGACTTTCAGTTCGAAAAAAAAGGTTTGCATATATATTTCAGTGTGAAATTCCAGAATTTTTCCAGAACATTTCCAGAACTAAATGAAGAAAATTCCAATTTTTCTCATTTGCACATGAATGTTATTTTGAAAAAGTACAAAACCATATTATCTCAAAGTCACAAACTGTAAATTTCTCTTGGTGCTAATTAGTCAAAACCTCAATGGGAAGGCTGTATAATAATTTTTGGGGTGTGGTATGCCCTTAAGGACGTACCACACCAAAAAAAAATTTATTTGACAGTCTTACTGTCTACATTTGGGCTAGATATAGATTAGCAGTTACTAGCACTAATCACACAATAAGCTGCAGCTTTGCCACTGATGCTGGAAAAAGTACTCTCTGGGTGTTAACTGCATGATTCCCTCACTATTTTTCCATTTGAATGTTTATTTGTTCAATTTAAAATCCAGAATTTTCATGAAACTTTTAATTAACTGGAGTCTAGGGTCCTGCGAATATGTATGATTCAATTTGATATCGATTCCATATGCCTGCTTCGAGATCGATCCCGAATCATTCTCAAGATTCAATTTTTCGAATCTCTCGTACTAACTTCAATTTGTTACATTTCCAACAAAAACTGGATAAAATTGTCATTAGAAAATTCATTCATGTTGTCTCAATTCATATTTAATTGAGTAATTGACAATGTTTAATTCTTTGGTAAGTAGTGAATTTTGCCCAGAACATTATCCATAGTTTTAGTTTTTGAAGGCTTAACTTGTTTCTATTTACCTTCTTAAGAATGTGAGTAGTAACAAGTTAAGCCTTCAAAAACTAAAACTATGGATAATAGGCCAAGCTGTTTCGGCGACGATGCTGCCGAGAATATTTTTTTATTGGTGCTTAAGGTGTTCACTCAGTCCTGTAAGGGTCATCACAGTCTTCCATAACTTCCGTTTGGTGCACAATGAAATAACTTGATTTGATATCGATATCAGTGACAAGATTCGATTCGAAAAAAATTTGAGATTCACAAATACCAACTGGAGTCATCAAGAGAATGGAAATGGTGTTACTCAAAATTACACCCATCAGTGCTCTAAAAATAATGCCTGGTTTTCCGGGACTTTCCAATATCTACCCCCTCCCCCCCCGCCCCCCCCCCCCCCCCCCCCCCCCCCCCCCCCCCCTTCAAATGTTTATCTGTCCAGGCATTTCCAGAACCTGAAGACCATTTTGTTCATTTTCCAGGAGGAGAGTACAAAATCTGAAAGGCTTACTAAAATCTTTAGTATGTTATATAACATAATTCATCAAAGTTTGTTAAAAACGATTTCCAGGTGAATAACTTGAGTTGTTTTGGGCGGGTACATGTTCACCAATTTACTGGGAAGGTACTGCTTCAAAGCAAAGAACTCTACAGGTTTTCAGATTTGCTGTCAGTTAGTCAAGGTCACTGTTGCTAAAACTAGGTGCGATCATTATCTATTTAACACTTTACCCAACGAATCAACCGCATCCGTCCGCGTAATATGCAAATTGTGCAGTTGAAAAAATTTAATTTTTCAAAATATTTCAACAAAACCATATCATGTGACCCTTTCCACTTTCCACTGTGCACTATCTTGTCTGACTAAAAGTTTTTTTGCCTTCTCTGCGACTTCTCCCAGTTATCATGAACAACCCAAGAAAACCCAATGGTCGTGTAATACACCACTGTAAAGCTTATTCATTCCCCTTTCCACTGATACCAGATACTGTTGGATAGGTTGTGTGAATCAAATTTAAAGGGGATGTAACAAAGATGAGTGCTATCGTTTTTGAAAAGCGAGTTGTGTACCTTGTTAATATTTATATACTATTATGGGTGCACGTCAGCATCGATTCAAAAATGCTATCAAATATCATTTTTCTTCCGATTCCACAGCTTGTGCTGAGCACCTGTGCTTCCAACCTCCCCATGGTAGCTCCAGGAAGTGTAGCACTGCTTGTTTACACTGGTAAACAAGCTTTGTTTTACTGGTAAAATAGGCCCCCAGTAACCTATGCCTGGGGTGGAAGTCCTCTAAAATGGGCTACATGGGTATAGACGATTTGATGGACTGGACTATATCAATGTTGCAGTCTTGATTAGGAATTGTCCAGAAATATATGACCTAAAACACCAAAAATAAATAAATAAATAGATAAATAAATGAATAAATAAATATTTCAACCTAAAGACTAGTGGAGAAAATAGAATGAACTGGCTGAAGCTAGAATTCACCGTCCAGGCTTTTGAGAATTTGTTTACATTTGAATTTCCTCCATCACAGCAATGCTTGTATATTGACACATCTGCCGTTTCTCAAAGTTTTAAACACACTGTTTGGTGGGAGGAAAAAGTGTGTAAGGGTGAGCCATATGCCCCACCACCCCAAATTTTGCCATACCCAATCAGGCATTCCACATAATTAACATCTTTGGGCCAAAGTACTGTAGTAACTAGTTGAGTGCTAAATTATTTTCAAATGTGATTTGTGACATGAGTATTTTTTCAAAGATATCATGCTACCAGCAAGGGAAACATTAGTTTAGCAAGCTTTTGTTCATAAATAATTGTTTTGTTATAACTTATTGGAGAGTGGCTTTTGGCCCACTCCAATAAATTGTAACAAAATACTTTTATACAAAGATTTGTTTTCTGCTGCTGAGGAACTAACAAGCTAATGTATAACAGTGTAAAGGCACTAAAGTTGCTTTAAGCGCCTTTCAATGGACCCAGGATGGTGGCTTCTCACATTTGCCCAGTTAACTGGTTGAGTGCTAGAAGCCACTATCATGGCTCTATTGAAAAGTGCTCGAAGCCACTTTAGTGGCTTTAATATTTATTTATTTATTAAGGTTTAACAACACTTTAACAGCCAAAGTCACATCGCATCAGTGACAGTTTTACAGGTGGAGGAAGCCGGAGTACCTGGAGAGAATCACCGAGCAAGCTCCCCAACATCGTAACTCCACACTGCAGCATAGGCAGGGTTAGATTGGTTGAAGACATGCACACCGTTGACATGCAGTACGCCTTAGTACACGGCCTCATCGTGCCCCCATGTGGACAATCGGGGTTAAATGCCTTGCCCAAGGACATACTGCGGGAGTCAAGTGGCATTACTCTGTAATGCATTAGCTTGATGTCTTCTCAACAGTAGAAATTTTTTTTTACAAAAAACTTCATTTGCAATTTATTGGAGAGTGCCTTTGGGCACTCTCCAATAAATTGTAACAAAACAATTTTTCATGAACAAAATCATGCTAAACTAAAGCTACACTTGCCGGTAGCATGGTATCTTTGAAAAAAAATACCCAGGTTTCAAATCATCTTTGAAAAATAATTTAGCACTCAGCCAGTTTAACTACCAGAGAACAGGATCGAATTTGGTAGTCATAATTTGCCTATCAAGATTTCCTGTGCTTGTAAGTATTCTCCAATAATTTTTCACCAAACAAATTCATATCAGACAAATATAATTTGCTTGCAACTGAATATGAGACCTTCTCCAAATATGAGAAAGTGATCGTGGCACCTCTGCCTTTTAGTAAATCCACTGAACTGATTAATGAAAGTTGTAGGACTTGCTTGTCAATCATTATACACACAGGGCTTCCGCTAGGTTAAAATTATTGGGTCTGTTTTTAGATATTAGGGAAATTATTATCATTGCACCAGACACCGAAAGCACCTGCTGCACATGCCAATGGGGGTTTGGTCTCCCTTGGGAAAATTTTGAATTTTAGATGCTCTTTTCTAGAGGCATTTTCTAGAGGCATTCTAACCGCAAAAATACTGAAAAATATCATGAGGAAAATGATTATTTTTTCCTCGTAAGATGCAATAAATTCATGCCTGGAGACACTTTCTGTAATGTTGGCTGTTGCCAACAGGTGCCAGTCATAATTTTGCGATTATGTAAATTAATACTTGACACCTCCAATCATTGGTAATCTATTTTCAAATTAATGTTTGACTTTATTTTATAGACTTTGGTTCACAGTTGTCAAAGATAAATAATTCTTAAATATACAAGAAATGACCAGAGATGCCAAGTTAGTATGAATTTAAATTGAACAGCCAGGTCTATGGATCAAAGAGCACAATCATACTTCCACACTGAATAGTATTTGCACATCAGGGGAGAGCATTCTATTAAAATACACTTCACATGGTGGCAAACAACAGAAGGGCACACTATGTTGCTTCACAGTGGGTCTGGTGTTTGGGAGGTTTGGAAAGGGGTGTCCTACCTCATAGGCTTTGTTTGACATCAGCAGTCAGAGTGTGTGTGATTTATTTAAAAATATTCACATTCTGATTCAAGTGCATAACAATATACATCTGCACCCGCCAACTAGAGAAAATTGATTTGGGGAATGGGTTTGATTCATGAACCAAAAAACAAGGTCGCGGAAGCCCTGATACAGTACTAGTAAATTTACCCAGCATTGCTCAGGCTGAAATGTGATGTAAATGACATCATAGTGAAAGGTTCCATGTGAAATTTTCCCTGCTCATATCACTCCTGATAAAAAATTAATTATGTGGCAAATTTCAGCTTGATATCTCTGAAAATGTAGGAGTGCATTCTGGGTTAATGTATTACCCAATGCAGACAATATCAAAATTTATTATTTGAAAAATAATTTTTTAACATTTTTCAAAAAATTTCAACAAAACCATATCATGTGATCCCTCATTCCAAAGAGCTCGTTCCAAAGAGGGGTCACATGATATGGTTTTGTTGAAATTTTTTGAAAAATATTATTTTTTCAGATGCTAAATTTGAATATTACGTGGGCGGATGTGGGCGATTCGTTGGGTAAAGGGTTAATGTATTGCCTAACGAATCGAAGCACAACTGCCTGTGTAATTTACAAATTTAGCAGTTGAAGAAAAAAAATTTTCAAAACATTTTCAAAAAATATAATTAAAAGAACAAATTTTGATCTCCTGTGTGCTGGGTAAAGGGTTAATGGTGACGGCTAATGCAACCTCGCACATAACATTCCACCAGAGGCCTCTTGTTTTATCCTTCCACACTGGCACTCATGCCATATCGATTAACACTTTCACACATGTGTGTCGTTCTGTATATGTCTGAGCTTGTATTCCTTCATTTTCCAGCCCATTTGGTCTTAAACTTGACAGATTAACCAACATGAGAACCAATGATTTAAGATCGGTCAGACTAAGTTTGGCAAAGTTATTGCCTTTTTTTTGGGTTGGTTCAGTGTGTTTTTTATGCCCTAACCTCCTTAGGAGATTCGGTGGGTATATCGTCCCAAATCCCTCTCTACTGTGCCCCTGCATTCCATACAAGTCTCCATAGGGAACTTTCTTCATCCATTCCATTATAAGTGCATCACTTTTTATGAAAAGCATTCATCAGTATTTCGTTTTTTATATTATTTTTTTTATAAAATGTTTTAATTTTGATTTCTTTGTTATGATTGAAATAAAACGTGTTATCAAAGCATTCACTAGTATTCTTTCATAATTTACAAAGGTCCCCCTTCAAGAATCTAATGGTTGAAGCTTAACCCTTTACCCAACGTAAACGTCCAAAACCGGCCAGCATTATTCACAAAAATCACCATTAAATTTTCATTATGTTTTCATTTTTTGTCTCAAAACCATAGTGGGGTCATAAGCTATGTTTTTGACATAAAAAAAAATGAAAAAAAATAGTTATTCAAGAATTTTATTTGCAAGTGTCTTCTGCCTTTTGTGTTAGGTAAAGGGTTAAAAAATATTTGTTCATCCTAACTGAAGTGGAAAATGACTTTATTTTCATATTACATAATCAACAGCCCTGATTTTAATATTTCACATGATTATGTGAGATCTAAATATTTTCATAGGACTCTTTCTGAGGCAAGTAAAAGTTGTAATCATTCACATAGCTGAATCCGTTAAGAAAAAGTTTTGAACAAGAAGAACCTACATGAAATCTGCAATACATGGTGTGAAACTATTTTAACAAGTGGGGCAACGCAAAGCATGTGCCAATGCCCCCGAGCCGCCAAATATTTTCTTAGTCAAGAGTGAAAAAGTGCCATAACTCTGGAAAAAATGTGTGGAAGAAACTCACGCTACACAGGTATCATTCCCCCATGATGCTCTATCACAACACCAAATATCATTCAAATCAGAGTTGTTGTTGATGAGATACAAGGGAAAATGTTGGTATGGACAGACACACAGGCAGATGGTCTCCACTAAATACCCCTTTGACTTTTCAAGTCAGGACATAATAACAAAAGTGCAATAAGTTGGCACAGCCAACAGAGGTTCACCAAAAGGGTGGATATACCCCCCCCCCCCCCCCCCCCACCACCACTGCCAAGCATGAGTTTCTAGTCATTTGTCTTTGTTGATATTGACTTAATCTTATCTTGTCTCCATTAAACCATAGCACCAACACAGCAGGCCACCAAATATGTCCATGGGACACTAATGTCCCCACTTTATGAAAAACTTATTTTAGTGGTTAACAAAGTCCAAAAAGGGGCCATAACTCAGATGAAAATCATCGCACCACACTCAAAACCAAACCCATCTGGTATATTGTCTACAGTAAGCTATATTTCAAGTTTGATTGAAATCGGACACCTATAGCTCAAGTTACCATCCGGAAACCAGTATCAACATGTCTTCTAAGTTTGAAAAGGGACACAACTCTGCCAAAAAATATCGGACCAAGCCCACTATCTATCCCCACCTGTATTATGTGGTTATAAACCTAAAAATATATAAAATTTTGTTTCATTTTGTTCAGTCAAAAAACTAACGTTATTGTCCGGAAACCAATATCAACATGTCTTCTATGTTGGAAAAGGTCCATAACTCTGTCAAAAAATTTCGGTCAAAGCCCAAGCATATGAAAGTGGACAGAGAATTTCAACAGGATCGCAGCTTTGCTAATATAAACTGAATTGCTTAAATTCCTTGTTGCATTATGGGAAAAATTTGTGGCTTGGAATTCTGATATTTTTACATCAGTGTGAGGAAGCTTAAGGTAGGAGTTTAATGGTCAGAAAAAGGGTTAGACCATGTGATACAAGTTACAGTGAAACCTTCATAATTGAATAGTCACTATGTCCATGCAAATTTTTCAGGAGTATTCATTTTATAGGGATTTTGGTCACTTTTCTGTATTCTTGAGATAACTGAACATTTATTCTATTATATCTCATTTGACCGAATTCACAGATGTTGAGAACAAATTGGTCTATAAACAAAGGGAAATTTGGTGACTGTCAGGGTAATTTCTTGACATATTAAACAGTTCTTATTTCAATAAACAGGAGTTTACTGTTTAACATATATGCAATTAACTAGTGAAGTGCTAAAAAAATGTTTGTTGTCAAAATTTATTCACGTCTTTGCCTTGTTATAATTTATGGGAGAGTGCCTATGGGTACTATCCCATAAATTATAACAAGGCAATTTCCAGACAAGTATTTAAAATAATTTCTCTTCAAAGATGTAGCACTTCCCCAGAAAATGAAGCCTTTAACATAACAGAATAAAGCCCAAATATGGGCTTCCAGCCCTCTACCAGTTAACCCTTTGAACCCTGATGGTATCTTCCGTGTCAGTTCAATGGAAGCAATTGGAAGAGTTCATATTTATTATTTTGGGATATACCAATTAATATTTTCAGTGTGCAGCTTTGGGGTTGCACGTTGAAAATATTGATTGGTCTACCCCACACTTTAACTCAGCAGCCATCCAACTAAATGAAAGCATGACATATCTTGTTTTAGGACCGGAAAAGCAGCAGCTCATGTTCAAAGGGTTAATGGATCAAATTTGTACTGAAAGTACAGTAAATGGTTTGGTGTTTGTAAATTATATACAATTAACATGATTATTCAATTAAAAGATGTGCAAGTAAGCAGGCTCCACTGCACAACAAATTTTTGTTTGGACACAATGTCTATGATAACTTGGGCCATATTACTTATTGTCGAATAATCACCGTCAAATAGTTCATTACAGAAATAACGTTCACAACAGATCTAGTATGGACATGACGTCAGTCATCAATGTCGACATTGTAACATTGTGAGTGCATGCATTTGTTTCAGGGGTAGAACTGAATTAATCTTCTCTTTTATTTTATTAATTGTTTACCTAAAACAAATTGCAGACGACATTCTCACAAAAGATTTCATGAAAAAATAAATATTTTCATTGTTTGTCCCAAAAGCATAACTGAGGCCCCACAAAGTAGATCTTCTGTGTCTCCGGCCAATTTTTAATAATATTGCATGCAGGTGGGCAGTTTTTTATTTTATTTTTTATTTTTGCAATTATTTCTTTGCCATCAAAAATTCATGTTCTTGGTTTGTTTTATGTTTTAGGCCACATAATCTACAGAATAGCACGGATGGTGGTGCATTTCATCCCTTGAGTGCAAGAAGGCTTTGCAATGCTAAAGCATTGCAAAGCCTTCTTGCACTCAAAGGACGAAATTATCAATTTTATTAACTTGGATAATATATCAGGCATAAACCATCCAATTTTGATTTCTTTTACATTTTCATTGGTTATAAAAAGAGAGCATGTGGCAGCCAAAAGGAACCATGCAGGAGGGCCAGAGAAACAGTTTTTTAACTTATTTTAGGCCTTATGCCCCACCATTGGAATGAGCTCATTCGAATGAATGGCCATTAGCTATTTTTAAGGCAAAAATTGAAAAAAAAAACCCGCTAAATTTGGCTGGCGATTTTTGTGAACAGTCTATGTGAACACGAGAATAAGAATCAATGATAATATGTTGATGTGTTTCACCTGGGGTCCTGCGATTCTCAAATTATCGGTCAAATCGAATCAGACAAAGAATTTAAATCGAATCCTACGGTTCTTCAAGTTGTATATACTGCACCTTCTAAAAATCATAAAAAGACAGAATGCGATGTGTATTTGAATCGGTGGGTGTTTTACATAACGAGTTGGAATGGTGTAGTCATACTTTGTGATAGCCATATTCAAACACCAATTCAAACATACATCACGTTCTGTGTTTATTACACATCCTCATGCATTAAAATTCATTTAAATAAACAAATTTGAATTCCGATGTTTAAACTCAAAGGTGAAGAGTCCATTACTTTTGTTTGAAGCAGTACTGATCAAATAAAACGATAAAAAATCAAAACAACCTTTAGGGATTACGTTTGTTATCTTTTCTATTGGGCGTGTTTGTTGAAATTTGTATCGCTGTTTCTCTTCGGCTGGTGTACATTCATGCCTAACCATTTGGTGGACATTACTGATAGTAAATATAAAGTACAAATTTGGGCAGATTTGCAAAACAGCTGGGAGAAACACAAGACGATCGATAGTGGTATTACGAAATTTGGAAACTTTTCGAAGCGTAACTAATGACTCAACGGGAAAGGAACTTACACATCACCAGTTAAATACAGAAACAGTTATGTCATAGCGGCAATTCCTTTAAATAGAAGGGTTTAAAGTTTAATGGATGTGTAATAAAAATTGCCAGTCTCAGCTCAAGTATTGGATTCAAAGGTGACTCATCTGTTTGATCAAGTCAATCAAGAAAGGGGAATTTTCAAGAATGGAATCAAAGTAGCGATTTCGGTAAAGGAATCTTCTTGAGCTCCTCTCTTGTTAGATCTCCTGTAAAGCTCATCTGATAAATGAAGAGTTCAAGAGGAAACAAAATTTCCAAATCAGTACAGTGGAGCCCACTTAACTGAATATCTCGACTGAATATCCCTGTTAATTGAATATAATTTCCCAACAGAAAACCATTTACCATACCTCCCATGTAAATTTGACCTGTTAATTGAATATAGGTTGTAGAGTAAACTCCTGTTAATTGAATAAAAAATCTTGTAACCTGTTGAGAAATTACCCTGACTCTCCCCAGTTTTCCTTTACTTATAGACCTATTTGTCCTCAGTACATCCAATACAGGCATTTAATCTATTGTATCTTGTTTGATAGAGCTCATGGAGCTCTGTCAAACAAGATATAATAGAATAAATGCTAAGTTTATCTCAATAATACAGGAAAGTGACAATCCCTTTTAATTGAATACTCCTGTTAATTGAATAATTTTCATTGGCAAAGTGGCTATTCAGTTAACAGGGTTCTACTGTATTAATGCAAATCGAATCATTGGGACGATTTGAATCAAATTAAATTTCAACATTTCAGAGGGTCCTCATTTCACCTTTGACATTTGACTTGCTATCATTAATAATTGTCGGATTTCTACAGCAAGACAGAATAACAGACAAAGGAACAATTCAAGCCAGTATGCAGGATTTTATGTACAGATGAACGGTATTGAAAATTTGAGATCAGTATTTTTTCCGTGAAATACTGTGGTACAGTTCAGTATCGGTATTATTCCAAAATCCATTACCATTGTGTATGTAATGGGGGGGGGGGGGGGGGGGGGGGGGAAGAAAATAAAATGGGGTGGGGTGGTGTGGGAGGCATATCAGTGGGCTATAATCAAAGTTTATCAATAGGAGAGAAACATTTTGGTGGTTTCTGGAAGTTCTGGGGTTTTTGTCAAGCTTAAGTTTCAAAACCAAAGCTCAAACTCTAATTACTAATCTTGTAACTGGTAGAGTGCTCAATTATTTTTGGTCATCAAAACTGCTTTGTCACATTTTTGCTTTGTTCCAATTTATGGGAGAGTGCCTATCCCATAAATTGTAGCCAGGCAAATCAATACAGACTAAAGGAGTTCATTCCAAAAACCTGAAGCACACCCACCGAGTATGAAGCATTTGAGCTGCAGTACAAAAAAAAGCCCAAATATGGACTTCCAGCACTCTACCGTTCAACAGCTTTAGATTGACACTGACAGTGATTACACGTTGGGATGTGTGCGTACTGCATATTCAGTTACCTTGCCATGAAGCGGAGCACTTTCAATGAAAATGCTCTGCTTCACACCAAGCTTACCGACTATGCAGTAACCTTACATTCCATTGGTTAGTACAGGGCTTAAAATTCCTGTGCAAATCCAAATCGATTCGCACAAATGATTCTCACAAGAAAAACAATGAGAATCAACTGTGATTAATGCAAAATGTTCATTTGATTCTTGTCATATATTCTAAAAGTGGCTTTAAAAAACAAGGAGAATCCTCTGTCTTTGCCCCCCTCATAATAAGCTAACAAAATTTCAGTTAGCAGTGGTGTGTAGTGAAATCTTGGCTGCCTATGTAGGCAGCCAAGACTTCACTAGACACCACTGCTACGATACTGTAATTTCCACCCATACATGTCTGAGAAACTTTACAAAATGGAAACTGGGTCCTTAAAGGTTAAACTCTCTTGAAAAAAAATATGATGTTTGCCTTTTCCTATGGAATATGTACATGTTGCACTCACAGGGGTATAACAGTACTCTCAAATTCAAAATATTTAATAACTGATAATTGATTCTGACAATAGGCACTCAAAACTGATTCTTGTGAATCAAGACAAATTTTAAGGCCTGTAGTAGTATGGGCATTTTTTTGCATGGCTTTATTTAATGTTGACTCTCCAGTTGTGACAAATCAATCAGCAATGCAGATTAATGCAAGATAGAATCAAAGTAATTTGAGAAGTAGGGGTGCCCAGCTATCTTGAGAAATTTACTCGAGTCGGTTGTCGGGGAAAAAACAAAAGTCACAATCGTGCAGGTCTGAAAAAAAAGCACTTTGTTTATTTATATTGAAATCTCAGTCATAAATGAGAAAGTTTTGCCTTTGATGGATGAAACAATATGCTGAGAAGAATGATAAAGTCCGTGTGGATACACTTCGAAAAACAGAATTAAAAAGACAAATGCGCCACATGTAAGAAGATTATGACAGAATACAGAAACACGACATAGAATCAAGACATCAAGTTGATTAATATGCACTATGTAGACCTAAAGAGTTTGTAAGTGAAGATGGCTTTAAGTGAATGCAGAAATATGGTGAATATGGAATGTCACGAAATCCCACCTGCCTGCAACAAAGTATTCCGGTATAGGTCCAGTAGTTTTAGTATACACTGGGCCGAGGGGCATCGTTTCACTCTATTTTGCATGCAGTTTGTGCTAAATGGCAAAGTGTTTACATTGTTGACACTTTGCTCTGTCAGCTTACCTTGTTAAAGTCAATGGTAGGGTGAAATTTGCTGTTGAATATGACTGGGCTGTAATTCCCATTCAGATTTTCAGAACATGTGTAATCAGCAGTATTTGACTAAAAATTACAACCAAGGATTTTCAGAATCAAATACTAGTGTGACATTATATGCATGGGGAAGAAACACTACAAGATTGACAGTTACCATCACCATTTGCAATAAGTGCATATCAAATGCAGTCAAGAACAAAAAAGAAGTATAGGATAGTTGAAGAAGATGAGGGGGGGGGGGGTGGTACCTACTTTTAGGGAATGTTGCTTGATTTGTATACTGCCATGTACATTCGCATCATAGGTATGGCTTCCCTGTAAAGCCTTTTAGTCTCAAGAAATGGCTTTTGTTACAGTTTCAGTATTTTACTGTTTTTCCCCCATTTGACTATCAGGAATGTGATACGTCATAATTTCATTAAGTAGGATGGCTACTAAGTAAACATGTGTGGTAGAACAATTAATGTTTTCAACGTGCAGCCTGAAGGCTGCACGTTGAAAATATTAATTGCTCTACCCCCAAATAATGGATATGGACTCTTCCAATTTCTGCCATTTAACTGGCATGGAAGATACCATCAGTGTTCAAAGGGTTAAATAAGAATTAAAAACTGAGACTGAAACCAAGCCTTTTTATCACAACACCAAAACCGAGGCAAAATTTCACATTGGAGCAGCTCAATTTGGAAGTGTATCCTCCTTGGACTCTTCTATAATCAGGTCTCTTGTACAAGACACCCAAAAGTTCAAGAGACACTCAGTTGGATTTTGTGAAAATCTTGATTTATTTATTTTATTTATTGGAGTTTAACAACACTTTTGACAGCCAGGGTCACCTCACGTCAGACAGTTTTATGGGTGGAGAATATCTTCATTAAAAAAGTTATAAATCGGTGGGATTTATGAACTGAATCATTGGGATGATTTCAAATTGAATCAAATTTTGAAGTTTTGCCAGGCCCTACTACAAAGACAATGGGTCAATGACGGGCATGTCAATTTCAGGCAAACGGCCATTTGGATCATGTGGAGGTTACCTAAAATGAAAAACACGCGAACGAAAAATGGGTGGCGCCAAATTGTTGTCGGGTCACGCGATATTTTCGCCAAGTTGAATCATCTGGTACGAATGAATGGTGGTGCTGAGCATCAACTAATCATCAGCTGCAGAGGTATTTGCATTTGCATCTTCCTGAAGTATAGCTGCTCTGTTGGCCAATTATTGGCCAACATTGCAGCAAAACCTCAGGCAGATGCAAACACCTATGCTGATGATTGGTTGATGCTCAACCTCATTTTAAATTGTTGATCATCTTAAGATGTAGCATAGAAACAATATCAGGAAATGGCAATAATTCATGTCGGCCACAAATATTGATTATGGATGCCATACTCTTTTGACGCATGCTAACCCAGGCCAACATTAAGCTACAATTGTAACTAATTTGCATCTGAATTGCTGCAACACAGACTCATTATTGTTTCAAAGGATTCATCTCTATTCATCATGATACTGCCCATCAGAGCAAGAACATGGCTATGATACAACTGTTCATATATCGGCAGAGTTACAATACACAGATTTAGGTTGCCTCATGGGTTACCTGAATCAAGTACAGGGGAACGAACGATGAGTTACCAAAGCTCAGACCAGGTGAACAATAAATGGTTTACGCAAAAATTTAAAAACAGCAGGCCTGAAAAAGAAAAACAAAGATAAGAAAAATGTACATAAATTATTTATTGATGTATCAAAATTGTCATGGTGTATATAAATACAAAATAGCACAAGTTTGCAATATCTTAGTTTTTGTGGCAGATAAGTAAAAGGAAAGAGTCATCTGAAAAGAGTGATAAGTTCTCAGAAAGAAAAATAATCGATTTTCATACAAATATCTTCATCATCATTATGTATTGCATTATCAACAATGTTATGCCGAAACCAAGCCTATATTTTGAAAGTTAGTTATGGATATTTACGGGTCCATCTTTGACACAACTACATGTATAGTCATATCATATCTTAACCGTTTAGACAACACATTCAAACACATTTCTAGAATAAGCTATTAATCTTTTGAATCATGATATTTTTATACCATATCAATTCAATGGCAGTAATCGGAAGAGTCCATATTCATTATTTGGGGGCAGACTAATTAATATTTTCAACATCCAGCCTTTGGGCTCCATGTTGAAAATATTGATTAGTCTACCCCACACATTCACTTTGTAGCCACCCTACTTAATGAAATTATTATGTATTATGTTCCTGGGCCAGAAAAGAAGCCTTTCGGGTTCAAAGGGTTAAAAAAAAAGGATATCATTTCTCAGGCACCTCCACAGGGATTAAAGTCTGCAAGAACAATTTTGTTTACCCATTTTATTTTTAACCAGTCAATAACTATACTGAATGAAGCCAATTCAAAAAATTCAGAAAACATTCCCTGTGAAACCAGATTTTAATTTTTTTGAATAGCTTTAACTAAATTTTCATTTTTTCCGCAAAAACATAGCTCATTAGAATGAATTCGACACACTTGTTCGAATGGGGAGTCATGTAGGGCCTGGCGAATCCAGATTTTTTGCTCGAAATGAATCTTGAATCGAGTTTGGCAATAGGTTCCAAACTCAATCAAATCTTGACATGAATCTTCTTCCCAATTGTTATGATATTACGGTCATCCAGTGCTAAAATTTCGACGAGAATCCGAGAATCGATTCGCACAAAGATTCGCGCAATAAAACCGGCGAGAATCCATGTAGATTCTCGCTGCACCTCTGCTAGGATTCGCGTGAAAAGAATTGAGTCAATTTAACCCTTTATTTAACACAGCGGCAACAAATTAACCAGCAGAAGGCTAACATGACCTGAAATATCCCGACACTATGTCAATAAAATCTTACAAATATGGCTGTCATTGGAACCGGCTCACTGAGCCGGTTCCAACGACAGCCATATTTGTAAGATTTTATTGGTAAATATTGTTCATTTAATAATTTTATCATCTATTTATTATTTATTGTTTAAAAATTATCAAATTTAGTTTTAAAAATTAAAAAGGTGTTTTGGGTAAAATGTTAACATGTGTTATCAGTATACAACAGTGGTTCAACCATGGTGGCGTCATGGGATCCTGGGACACTCATAGTTGGTATGGATTCTCGCAACCATTTTCACGAGAATCCAAATGGATTCTCACAAATTTAGACGAAATATAAGTCCTGGTCATCGTACTAGTGCTGTCCACCTATCCTGTGAAGCCAGTATCAATATACGTACTGGTTAAACTAATTCATACCATCTAACCACAGGTACAATTTTCTTGTCTCTTAAAAGTAGAGCAATTTATTCATATGATAACCAAAGGTATTCCACACAGAGATTTTGGCATGGACCAGGTCATAGATCTGATGTGCAATGTACTTTCATTAATATTAGAATTGCATTGGACAGGGTTCTAATGCATTGACATTCAAATTATTCAAAGCTATTGCTTTGAATATATCACTACCAAAACGTTTTGAGTTTTTAATTTTCTAATAAAATATGCCGACTCAGCATTTTTTCGATGCCCATTACAGAACACCCTAACATAACCGATGGCAATTTTTTTTTCCATTCAATTCTACTGGTCCTAAGGATACGTCATACCAAATAACAGCTCTCTGTTCCGTGTGGTTTGGGAAATATGGGTGTTTGAAAATATTTCTATTTTTAGTTCCCAGGGTTCCCATGGGGATGCAGGAATTTTTTTTTGCATGGGTCAAGTACTTATGACCCAATGATACCATGAACCAAATTTGGTTCATACTGGACCATCGGTTCAGAAAATAAAAATTTTGGGCGGGGCCAAAAATCTTACCCCTCCTATTACAAAGCCAAATATTACTTCACGAACTTCGTTTGAACAAACTTGATTCTACACCTCATATGGAAGCTCCATAGCAAATATCAAGTTATTGTACACACTGGTTCTTGAGAAGAAGATTTTTAAAATATTTTGGAGCATTTTCCCCCACTCCCTCCCTATGGGGCTGGGCATGTTGAGTTGAACAAAATGAAATGCCCCTTTGGGACCATCACTCACACAAACTTTCACTTGAATTGGCCCAGTGGCTTTGGAGGAAAAGACCAAAACATGGTGTTGACGGATGAAAAGCGATGAGATTAGCTCAGCTTGACTTTGTCAAGATGAGCTAAAAAGCCATATATTGCCCCTTAAGTGGAACAAGCACCATCTGCAATGCTGTGGCATTGCAGATGTTGCCTTGACCCACTCGAGGAGCAATATATTGTGCAAAGATGTAACATGATCTCCACGATTGCTTCAAATGACATTTTAAGAAATTTTCCAACTAACTTTGGATTATCTAGTTAGGATAGCCGTCTTCAACTTCATTCCCCCCCAAAAAAACTGTGTGATGAGTTATCACCAGAAAGACGACAATAAAGAAAAAATATGACCTACAAACTCCACAGGTTTTGATTTTTTTTTCAACCCTTTGAACTCTAGTGGTATCTTCCATCCCTTTTCAATGGCAGCAATTAGAAATGTCCATATTCATTATTTGGGGTAGACCAATCAATATTTTCAATGTGCAGCCTCAGGGCTGCACGTTGAAAATATTGATTGGTCTACCCCACACATTTACTGAACAGCCATCCTGTATAATGACGTTATGACGTGTCATGTTCCAGGCTGGAAAAATGGTCGCTAGGGTTCAAAGGTTTAATACTAATCAAGATGGTTTTAATAATAATGCAATGTTAATGTCTAGAATCCAGTGCAGTGCTCTCTGAGTTACATTATTACCCAGTATCATAGGCGTACACACCCTTTGTTCATTCCAAGACATTCTCAGCTCAACTCTACTGAGCATACAGCCAGTGCTCCACAGACGGGCATGCAAAGCAAGCACCACAACAGGTCCCTATTTTACACCTAGGTATGGTGAGGATGGCATAGTAGTTAAATTCGAAACCAAATCGAATCTCGAATGGTTGCCAGGCCCGAGAATCATGAGCTACCCAATGCAGACAACATCAAACTTTATTTTAAATATTTTCCCAAAAAATTTCAACTAAATCATGTTATGTAACCCTTCAGGTCAGGGGTCACATGATATGGTTTTGTTGAAATTCTTTTGAAAAATCATATTTTTTGCAACTGCTGAATTTGCATATGATGTGGGTGTATGCGGCATATCCATCAGGTAAAGGGTTAAAGTGAAAAAATGCTGATATAATCATTATCAACTTATCGTCTGGAAACCAGTTGTTTACAGTTTACTATGTAAAGGGTCACTGTGACCTTGACCTTTGACCTAGTGATTCCAAAATAAATAGGGCTCTTTCTTGCACCAATGCCAACCTACCAATGAAGTTTCATAAATGTGGGTGGAACCATTGTCAAATTATCATCTGGAAACAAACTGTTTATGATTTATTATGTTCAAGGTCACTGTGATCTTGACCTTTGACCTAGCAAGTCCAAAATAAATAGGGGTCTTCCACTCACCTAGGCCAAACTACCCATGAAGTTTCATGAATGTGGGTCACACCATTATCAAGTTATCAACCGGAAACCATTTGTTTATGATTTACTATGTTCAAGGTCACTGTGACCTTGACCTTTCACCAAGTGAGGTTCAAAATAAATAGGGTTCTTCCTCTCATTGATGCCAGTCTACCTATGAAGTTTCATAAAAGTGGGTTGACCATTATAAAGTTATCATCCGGAAACCAATTGTTTGCAGTTTACTGTGCTCAGGGTCACTGTGACCTTGACCTTTGACCTAGTGAGTCCAAAATTCATAGGGTTCTTCCTCTCAAGAAAGCCAACCTACATATGAAGTTTCATGAATGTGGGTTGAACCATAGTCAAGTTATCATCCGGAAACAATTGTTTACCATTTACTATGTTCAAGGTCACTGTAACCTTGACCTTTGACCTAGCGAGTCAAAAATAAATAGCGTTCTTCCTTTCACCGATGCCAACCTAAGTATGAAGTTTCATGAACGTAAGTTGAACCAATATCAAGTTATTGCCCAGAAAGCAACGGTTTATGCCCAAAGCCTGCCCACCATTCATCAAACTTTTAGTCGAGTTTGACTTTGTCACAACTCAACTAAAAATGTTCACAATGCCAGGAATATGCATTGTTCATGATACATATTTGAACATTATGCGGCAATTTAAATCAGTAACCCAGCATTGAATGGGTCATAGAATGTTGTTCCTTGTTTACATGATCACAAGGCTTCCGCTTGGTTAAAATTATTGGGAACGTTTTAGATATTGGAGAAATTATTAAGATCATCGCAGCAGATACCGAAGGCACATGCATTTGTGAGGGTGGGGGGGGGGGGGGGGGGTGGGGGGGTCTGAAAATTTTGAATTGTAGAGGTGGCCTCTGGAGGCATTCTGACTACAAAAATACTGATAAAAGTCATGAGGAAAATGTGTATTTTTGCGATAATATAAATGAATACTTGGCTGCTCCAACCATTCAAGATCTATTTCTGAATCAACATTTGACCTTACTAAATTTAAAGAATTTGTGGTCACAATTGGCAAAAATAAATAATTCTTAAATATATAAGAAATGATCAGAGCTGACAAGTAATGAAGTTTGAATCCAAATCGAACAGCCAGGTTTACGGATCAAAGAGCACAATCGTACCTCCACGCTGAAGAGTTTGTTGCACATCAGGGGAGAGCATTCTATTAGGATACAGGCCACAAAGAGACATTCTTTGCACATGGATTGAGTTACGTCATGTCACAATGTATTCCAAAACATAGTACCGGCAGGATATAGATACCATTAAATTATCAATTAGGGTGTCAGTAGTTTTTTTTTTGCATCAACTGTCCAAGTAAGTGAGATTTATACAGAAATATTCACTCACATTTTTATTCAAGTGCTCAACAATATACATCTGCACCAGACAACTGAGGAAAATTGGTTTGGGGAAGGAGTCTGTTTCACGGACCCAAAAATGGTTGCGGAAACCCTGGATCAAACACCCCCCCCCCCCCTCCATACCTAACCCTAAAAAGATGTCTGCTCCAAGTGCCTAATTTACCCCTTCTTTCGATTTATATTTACCTTTCAAAGAACATTAAAAAAAAATCAAAACACTGACAGAGTGTAGTTTTCACCCAAAGATTTCTAATTCTGTCAAAATGCATACAATGTACAAGCAAAATGTCATCAAATGGATCTCAAAGTTTGGACACGATGAATCCTAAATTTCAGGATGAATCCAGTCTAGCAAAAAATTTTGAATCAAACTGAATCTCAAATTGAATCTTCCCCCTTTTCAAGTTGTAGATATTTCAGCTTCTAACTAGAGCTGAAAAAGTTAACCGATTAATCGATTAATCAATGATCAACATCTTGATCAATCCAAAAAATAATTGATCGATTAACCGTTACTTTTGAACTACTGTATTATATGGATTAACAAGGGAACAAACTTGCTCCAAAACAGGCAGACATTGTCACACTGACTCACATCAATTATATGAGATATTGTAAAGCATGCAAGTTACTTGATGACAAACTTGTTTACTTGCATGATGATCATACTGTATCACTAGCTGGAAATGGTCATTCTTAACCCTTTACCCATTGCGGGTAGTGGACGATACTTGCAAAATAAATTCATGAATTACTGAAAATTTTCAATTTTTGTCTCAATAACAAGGCTTATGACCCCCTCATAGGAACGAGCTCAACGATGTGTTTTTGTGACAAAAATTAAAAACAATAAATTTGAATGGAGATTTTTGTATATAGGCCTAGTTGGTTTTGTTTGTTATATTGGGTAAAGGGTTCATGCTGTAAATCATCAACGGTATGGCAATTATTCAGATATCTATTTGGACAAGTGATTAATCGGTTAACCAAGGTTAATCCTCATGATTAATCTATCAAGAAAACCCCTTAACCATTTCAGCTCTACTTCTTACAACAATGCAACATATATTGTCAGTCTTCAATCAGGTATTGTTTTCCCGGCCATTCATCTAATCAAATCGAATCACTAAGATATTGAATCAAAATTTTGAAGGTTCTCAAGGCTGTACTTGCGTTGAACCCGTGGGCTGTACTGGCTGAAATTTTGCTTGCACTTGTTACAGTACTGACCATTTCCAGCTAGTGATCACAAAAATGGTTTATATCATGATCCGAGTAGCAATACACACCAGTGAGTCAAGTTTCCAAAAATAAAATACTGAAAAAAGACTGAATCAAGATAAAACGAATGATAAAAGCATCTGAGATTCAATGTTCTCGCATTTCTTTTTTCAACAAGTGAGACTCTAGTGTTATGGGACAGAAAGAGGGCAGAGAATTCTGACCGGATCGTGATCCCAATGAATCCCGTCAAAATTCTATATCTGAATTTGTAATCACAGTACAGTACAGTTGCCATGAACTGGTCATAATAATCCATGTGTGGGCAATGATGTCCATGTATGCATTTACCAGGTAATAAAAATCGTCAGCAGCAAAATTTTACTTAATGAAGGACCATTGATTTTCTGGTCTCTCAAAACAGGGAAAAACTGAGTTTTTGCCACAGTTTTACAGTCTCTCGAGATAGGTGGTGCCTCAAGACAGGTGGTCTCACATGACAGGTCCATTACAGGATGAAACCAATTGCTACATGGCCATAATGGTCTCTCAAGACAGGTGGTCTCTTAAGACAGGT
Organism: Pictodentalium vernedei; assembly: GCA_031216915.1. Taxonomy (NCBI): domain Eukaryota; kingdom Metazoa; phylum Mollusca; class Scaphopoda; order Dentaliida; family Dentaliidae; genus Pictodentalium; species Pictodentalium vernedei. The sequence goes on from CM062288.1 coordinate 183,455,293, forward strand.
TTTACTGTACCATATTTCAGATGCAGAAGTAATGAACAGGTCTTCAAAAATGAAGCCATCTGTGCAACGGCTAGTACCAAGCATTATCTATGCCAAACAACTTCCATTTATCATATTGGCAAGAGTTTATTTGGGGAGGTAAATTAGTGTAGAGGTAGTGAAAATCACAATTTAAGTATATTTCCAGTATTTACCAACTTGAGATCATTTCTCCAATATCTTTCCAGAACTGGAAAATGCAAAACTATTTTTCCAGTATTTACCTGTATGGAGAACAAACGCTGTCATAATCTCGCTTGACACCCCGTATATATTCAGTTAAATGGATAAATTTGCATTTTAAATTACTGCTCCCTCCTACCTCATACATTTATTACATGTGTTTAAGATGATATGTCTGTAATGGACTATTTGATAGTGATTAAGTGATAAAATGAACTGCAACTGATCCACTAAAAAGCACAGGTATTGCTAGTGATTAACTGGTCGAGTGCTAGAAGCCACTATCAGGGCTCTACTAAAAAAGTGCTGGAAGCCACTATAGTGGCTTTACAATGTTTGCACTAAATTGTTGTTGGCTCAGCAGAAGAAAAATATCAAAAAAAAGTTAAAAAATTTATAGTAATTTATATATTTTTTATACTTACCAATGACCCAGACATAGCTGGTGCTAACTCTTAAAATATAGGGCCAAACACAAATTTTGCCCCCCAATCCCCAAAATTTGCATCTAAAACTAAAGAAAACATGTCCTGAAAGGCCCTCCACACCTCGCCCCCACTGCGCATGCGCAGTGTCCAGGACGTTCCGAAATTGGCGCCATTTATCATTCTAATAACCAGTGCCTGGTAAGCGCTATGTACTCAGCGGGGAGGCAAGAGTTCCCAACTCCTGGGAGGGCCATCCCCGTCTGGGTCATTGGTAAGTATAAAAAATATATAAATTACTATAAATTTTTTAACATTTTTATACTGTACCAATGACCCAGACATAGCTGAATAGTAAAAAGGCTGGAGGGCCAAGGACATAGAGCAAAATGGAATACGCTCAATAAAATAAAATAGAGTCATCCCCTGTAGGGAAAAGAAGTAATAGGCCTTACATGTATCTTTCTTATTTATGATAAATTAGAAAGATACAACACCTTCCAAAAATTGAGCTTCATACATCCATGTACTCTATTAATATCCAATAATCCTTATACTAATAATTTTTAAAGTAAGCCAATAATAAAGTAAGTCTAGAGAATAGAGACTCTTATACTCCTAAAAGTGTGTGAGAATTGCATAATCATGTCCGTTGACATATGCAATATTCAAAAGCTATACTTTAAAAACTAAGACTTGAATGAATTTTATAAACTTAAACTTCTCACTAAACAACCATCCCAATAACAGCTCAGAATTACTAACTCCGGAGGAGGTATCCCCTTGTTTTCATAGTAAAAACAGGTGACCCAAGGGAACACCCTCCCCCCCCCCTTTTTCTTGCCCTGGGTCAAATAGCCCAGAGCGAAGAGGGCAGCCGAACGGAGACACTGCCGAAACAGACAGCCTACCTAGCTATAGTAGCAACTGTTAAGTGAATGACATTCTGAGCAGTAGATAATAGACCTAACAATAGAGGCCTCCAGAAATGGACTCGATATTTCTGAGATAAAATTCATGAATGGATGGCTGAGCGCAATGAGCAGCCTTCAAAAATCTATAATAGCAACACTATTAATGTAAGCCCAAGAAGTAGAAGAACTCTTACTTCAAGAGCCGAAATCTTAAGCACAACTGCTAAGCCAATGATATACCATAAGCAGTACGCTAGTTAATAGAATCGATTAACAATAAAATGGAGCGTAACGTCCTTCTACTAGACATCAAAGACAGAAGAAGCTTACGCCCTTGTAATAAACAGATATCTGTTTATAAATACATAAACTGTACCCGGAAAGAGTAAAGGCCTATGCCCATACGAAGACGGAAGGACCTTAAAATAATAGGTTCCGGATAATAGGAGCCTAACTCTTATGCAACAATCCAACCTAAATAGTAACGGAAGTATTGATTCCGAAACTATGAAAGTGAAAATCATCCATCGATAGTGCATGAAACTCACTGACTCTACAGTAAAAGAGAAACCAACAGAATTACTGTCTAAAAGGTCAGAATTTGAAAACTACTGTTTCCAGAGGCTCAAATGATTACTTAGCTAAATAAGAACCGAAGTTAAAATCCGTATAGGAATTTAATCTAAAGATTCTAAGTCTATTTATCAAAAAGTTACTAACTGACTTAGATAAAGAGACAAAAGACTCAATTGTAAACTATCGTAGAGTGCATAGGTATGAGGTAACATAAACCTATAACCTAAATAACAACAGGCTGCAGTAGATCTTGTGAAACAAGTATACTAAAAACTAGCAATGCGTAGTATGGAGGGATCAACCATATGAACATAATGATCCCTACACCACGATGGAAGAGCCTCCACTTTAGTCGCATAGAATAGCGAAGAAGAGGATCTCCTATAGTAAGAAATCGCGTCCAAAGCTCGTCCAGTACAGTGCTTACAATGCAATACGGACCACACAACGGAATACATGAAGGTTGCGACCTTGCTGGTTGTGATAAAGATGACACGATTTACCCAGTGAAAAAAGATCCTCACATAGAGGAAGATTTCACGTTAAGATCCACAGTAGACGAGAGTAAATTACTCATGATCTCTGTGAAGATAGAGATGCTATCAACAGAAATGTATTGTGGTTGTTTATCTTAGCAATACCTGCTAAAACAACAGCGCCGGAGGATACGCGTATCCTATCATTGCGTCCTATAGATCAATAGAGCGTTAACAGTATTAGCTCAGAGATCTGGACAAGCCAACACATACGTCTGCAATTGATTAGCAAGCTGTGTCATAATAAAACATCATTGGGCGCTCCCATAGATAGCAAATCTGATTAAATACTTGTTTGTTGAGAGTCCATTCTGACAGCAACAAGCGACCCGTAAGAGAACGGGAGTGCGATAAAACAATCAGACGACCCCGAATATGACGGACCAAAACTGAACTTGGTGTACTATAACCAACAGACGGATTCTTTCCATTAAATTGAATAACGGAAACGAAAGAGTGCCTCCCTGGTTCCGGAGATACGCCACTACTGTCGAATTAAAGGACAGGAATTTGGGCATGCATTTCTGAATAATGTTCATGCAATGACATAAAGCAAGCCTAAAAAACATTATTCCGCGGAAGTTAAACTGATAGCTAAAAGACTGCGGAACCCAAAGACCCTGGCACTTCGAATCCGTAGGGATCAGTATATCCCAATCTGTTTGACTGGCAACCGTCATAACAGCCACACTAGGGTCCGGCAACTGCGGCGGCACTCTCTGAGTCAACCACCGAATGTTTGCCCCAGTCTGAATCTCTTGTAACAGTAGATAGACAAGAGAATGTATAAACCAAGCAATTCATGGATTGCCGGAAAGTTGCCGTCGAAGAGAAGCTCCTCCGAGAACGAAGCGACTCTGAGAGAGTTCTTAACCTACTATCCACGCGTGGATGTAGCTAGGGCTGCATCACGTCTAAACACTCCAATCAGCCACTGAAGGGCGGAGTTATACGTGAACAAAATACTGCCCTCAAAAGAAATTACATTGAGAATAATATCCCGTAAATCTTTTCTTGAAGACGTAATGATAACGCCTCAGTAAGGCGGATTACGTATAATAAAGCGTCTAAGTTAAGTCTACTATACATAATGTCGTTCCCAATATTGAAATTGGAAAAGACATAAACGGCGAAAAAGAATATATGCAGTCTTTAATCACACCGTCTAGACGCATATGAACTCTCGGTTTGCCCTGCTCTGCCAAAATAAACTATATGTAAAAAAGATAAAATGGCAGAAATGAGCCACGCGGACAAGAAACTAAACTATCATGCTTAGTAGCAGGCTTGTATATATATATATAATATATAGCGTCGAAAAATAAAACACATGTTGTAATGACAATATTGGACTGCGTCGGTAAGTCAGGGACAAAGTCCCTGTACCGATCGAAAAATCCGAGTCCAATGACGCTATAAGTCTCTTATCCAAGATCGCAGCAATGAAGTCCGAAAAATAATCACTGGAAGAAATGCCAGAAGATATGAAAGGCATCTTCCGATACTACTAAAGGGAAAACTCGAAATCTTTCGAATCCCTTTCGCCATCCTGTCGGACCCTATAAAGCGTTCGGTCGTCCGTAGCTTGATGCAACCGCGGACCGCACCGACCCAGCGCCGTCGGATAATTCCTGATTCGACCGAGAAACCGTCAATTGCTGGGATGCTGCGAAACAACTGTGCTAACTCGGATAGCACGTCCGTCACCGAGGCCTGAGGAGCAGCGGTCTTACGATGCATTGCCGCAGGAAGCTCCGAGATCGTTACCCCGTGCATACTTCCAATATGCGAGCGTACGGAGTGTATAGGCCTCGTGTCCCTTGGCTACCGGATGGCGCGACCTATTCGCTGTGGAATCACTGAATGCCGAAACTGATCGGATACTCGAGGTCACGTAGCCAATGTGCGGTCGTGTGCCCTGCTGTGAGGATGAGGAAGCATTAAAGACAGTCTCTCGGACTGTCAATATAACGGAGCGTCCCGAGCAACGGACATATGCTCCGAATGTAAAATATCTGAACCACAACATGCGGTCCCCTATGTTGTTGGCTTCCTCCGATCTGTCCTCAATCTGCCGTCACTGGGTGAGTACTAAAGTAATTAAAGTGCTCGCATCACCCAAATCTCCTTCCTAGACCGCAACGGACGAACCCGGCAGCCGAACCATTCGATGAATGTATGCTACACCGGGTGAGCTAGCGAATGTCATTCCGTAAGCGATAGACATATTCCATGAGCACTTATTGCCGCTAACTCTTCATTAACTATGACGACAGAGGCACACTTTTGAAAGACATCTCCATAACTCTTCGAACAAGAAACCAGAAATGCTTGGATAGCAAGCATAAAATAATAATATATATAGCGTCGTTCAATAATTCGAAAGTTTGTGTGACATTATTGGATTATGTCGGAACTGAGGGACGATGTCCCTGAACCGAACCAAAAATTTCTAAGTCCACCGACGCTATCAGTTTCTTATCCGGCATCGCAGCATATGTTGTTCCGAAAGGGAAAGCTTGAAATCCACCGAATCCCTTTCGGTATCCCGTCGGACCGGATGAAACTTTCGGACGTCCGTACCCGCTTCCGCGGAGCGTCCCGACCCAGCATCGTCGGATAAAATATATGCGACAGATTCAGTTGATGCTGGGATGCTGCGATAAACTGTGCTATTAAGGAAAGCACGTCCGTTCCCGAGGCCTGTGCCGTAGCGGACTTACGATGCATTGCCGCTGGAAGCTCCGTGTACGTTGACTCCCGCACACTTCCTATGCGAACGTCCGGAGTCTGCAGGCCTCGAGTCCCCGGCTACCGACCCAGCGCTGTCGGATAATTCTCGATCCGACACCGTTTCTGTCGGCTGCTGGGATGCTGCGATAAGCTGTGCTATGTGCACAAGAATGTCCGGCGTCGAGACCTGCGGAGGCGCAGTCTATCGGTGCTTCGCCGAGGGCAGCTCCGCATCAGATGGCTCCCGCATACTTCCTATGCGAACGTCCGGAGTCCATCGGTCTCGAATCCCTGGCTGCCGGATGGTGTGACCTGGTCGCCGAAGAATCCTTGATCGGCGAAGCTGGTAATATATCGGCGGTCACGCAGCCAAGGTGCGGTCGTGTGCGCTGATGAGAAGAGGAAGCCTTAGCAGTCTCAGCGGACTGCCTATACAACGGAGCGTCCCGAGCGACGGACGTATGCTCCGCTAACAACACATTTGTACCACAACATCTGGGGCCAGATGTTGTTGAACGAGAGAGGGGCCTCTCTCGCTTGCCGTCCGGATGGACCGGAACGAGCTATGAACCGGACTAAAAGGCTTCCTCCGTTCTCCCTCCGATCCGCCGTCACTGGGTGTGCATTAAGTTAATTTTATAGTGCTCGCATCACCCCAAAATTCCTTCTAGACCGCAACGGACGAACCCGGCTGCCGAACCATTCGGTGAATGGACGCTACACCGGGCGAGCTAGCGGACGTCAAAGGCCGTCGAACCTACTAGGGTCCTCTTAGGCAATTGGCGTATTACATGAGCACTTTTCCGCTAGCCCTTCATTAATTGTGACGACGGAGGCACACTGTTGGAAGACATCACAGATACATCACCCTAATCTTGATCGTCTGAAATAGAAATTGATAAAGTAGAGTGACCCTGCGGGGAAAGGACCGGAGTGTCCAAATCCCCAACAACATACCGTGACATACGCTTCCCATATTGTCATCGAAATCATACGATACAGAACAGGAGTTAATGCGAGTACACTGACCACATATAGAATGATAATAAGGTCAGAGGAAGACTTCCTCCTAAAACAATTGATCAATATCCTTTCAATGAGAAAAGAAAACAAGTCCTGGTACTCGCACTAACCCCTGGCAATCAAATACATAATAATAATATGATCCATTAATATAGAAAAAATAATTGAAATCAAAATATTTTGAAAAAATATTTTTTCAGAACAGCCCAAGTTTCTGAAAAGTAACGTTGAGCCCCAATGGATCCCAAGCCTAAGTGTGGACAAAAATTTTAAAAATATTTTAAACAATTTATTCAACACTTACGAACAATAATAATGTATCTAGTTATGATTAAAATAACATAAAGATATTATTATTTAGAAATCCCCCCCTCACACAGAGGGCTGTTGTAAATGTAAACAATGAGTGTAAAAACACTAAAATAAGACTCCAGGCACCCAGGCCCGAAATCAGTTACCAAAAATACACCATCTGATGCAAAACAGAGACTTCCAGGGAAGAAACTGCAGAACATCAGATGGTAGATGCAGAACACAACGCCTAACCACCCGTAGGTGAAGACGTAAACATGGGGAAAGAACAGAATTCATTCTGTTATTAAGCTAAAACTCCCAAGAAATTTTAGTAATAATAATTACAGAAACTATGCCAAAAGCATGGGAGAATAGCAAGGGGGAACTTAAAGGACAGGGAGAGAGGAAAAACACTTGAAAAAACAGTGTAACTAAATAATCAGAATGACAACAAAATGGCTGCTGCCTTGAAAATAGGTAACTTAACATAATTTCATTAAAAAATTTTAAGTTACAGCCCTGATAATATTCTGTCACACATTCTTTTCCTCTCCTCCTTTTCTATCCTCCTTAGAATCACCATTTCACTAATATTTATGTGTCTGGCATCATTTAAACTGAGATTTAAAAGCACAAAGATCAGTCAGATGTTAACTGATGAAGGGCCAAACTTAGAATGATAAATGGCGCCAATTTCGGAACGTCCTGGACACTGCGCATGCGCAGTGGGGGCGAGGTGTGGAGGGCCTTTCAGGACATGTTTTCTTTAGTTTTAGATGCAAATTTTGGGGATTGGGGGGCAAAATTTGTGTTTGGCCCTATATTTTAAGAGTTAGCACCAGCTATGTCTGGGTCATTGGTACAGTATAAAAATATTGTTTTGATACAATTTATTGGAGAGTGCCAACTGGCACTCTCCAATAAATTGCAACAAACCAATTATTTATTGAGCGATATCTTGCAAAACTAAGGCTCCTTTTGCCGGTAGTGTGAAATCTTCGAAAAAAATGTTCGCTTTACAAATGACCATTGAAAAGCAATTTAGCACCCTACAAGTTAAGTGATAAAATGAATTACTATTGATTCACTAAAAAGCACAGGTATTGATAAGCACCAACTTGAATTGTAAATCATATTAAGCACAGCAGAGGTAGGATGCACCATTGAAATCATTTCATCCATATTAACCCTTTACCCAATATACATATCAAAATTTATTATTTTAAATATTTTTTGAAGTTTGTCCAAAGAAATTCAACAAAACCATATGATGTGACCCATCAATGGAACGAGCTTGACAAGCTCGTTCCAAAGAGGGGTCCATGATATGGATTTGTTCAAATTATTTTTCAACAGCTCAATTTGTATATTACGCAGACGGATGTGACCAATTCGTTAGGTAATAAGTGAAAAGTGAATGTAAATATACCGATAATTAATCCTTTCAACTAGAATACAAGAGTGAACAACTGAACAGTTACAGGCACCTGAACTCAGTATCCATAAGTTGAATGGATCACGATTCAAGTGACTGTCCACCCAGGAAGTACCAAAACACTTTGTGTGTGTGTTACATGTAACCTAAGGTTTAATCCCGGAATCAGGAATTTCATGGCTCTGCGACTCCGTCATTTCACGATACCCTGAAATTTACACACCATTGTGTCAATGATTGTGTATTATAGTTTATGACTATAAACGAATATCAACTTCTTCCTAGACCAGCTTTGCCAATGGAGTTAAGGTTTTATCCCACGAACGGGAATTTCCCGGTTACCGATTCTAAAAATCAGTCTTTATGCCCTGGAAGTTCAAGGACTAGAATCGGGAATCAAAGGTTGTGGAACGTAACTGCTTTTCTATGAAAATCCAGGGTATCAGCACTGATATTCAGAAACAAGAACCAGAAAATATCTGGTATGACTGTTTCAAAAACAAGAACCCGGAATTAAACCCTAATGTACACCTAAACCTTTTAACCCTTTATCTAACTTTTTAACCATATCCAGACAGTGCTATTCCCAAATATCATCATTTCAATTTAATTCCTTCAACTCTTTTTGCCTTCAATTCACAGATATAACCCATCATTAAAATAAGCTCTGTTATGCTAAAAATCAGACCTACACATAATATTTTGTCATTTTTTCTGGTGCCTGCTACTGTGACAGGTACCAATAGTTTTGAGCTTGTCATCTCAAATTTGGTACCTGTCACGGGGATTAAGACTCAATTTTGTGGTGTACCATTCCTGTGAAACATTTTTTTTATCGGGTGGCTGAATGAAGCAGCTTTCTGCTGGCTATTGGGCAGCACACCACGTAAAGGGCAGGTTTTTTTTATTGATTCATTCAAACCCAGAAATACTTTTTGAAATCCTTTTGGTCACCAGGCAATGAATAGTTTATGTCTGCAGCGTTCCTGCAGACAAGAACTAATAAAATTCAAGGTCATTCAAGGCGATTTTATGACATTTTTCAAGGCCCCCACCTTAACTAGTCCTAACTAGGACCATCTGGTCGTTACCTCCTCCTCCCACCTTCCTTAAATGGAGGTGGGAAGAGGTAATAAAAACCAGAGGGTCCTAGTTAGGATTACACCTCAACAAACTATGGCATATGAAATTATATATTTATGGTAATGTGCTTTATTTGCATTTTAATTTTGTGAATATTCAAAACTTTTCAAGGCCTCTTGGCCCATTTCCAGGATTTCAAGGCCTTGAATGACCCTAGTCAAATTCAAGGTTGTTTCTTGAATCCAAGGAATCCTGGAAGTCCAATTCAGCTTGAAATTTTTATCTCCTGAATTGCTGGAGAACATCCTGTAGAATGTAAAGTTATTATTATACACTTGTTTGTGTGGATCTGTCAATATTCATGTCTTATTATCATTTACTAGCAAGCATTTTCTGTGAGAGAGCTTTCCAATAAAAGATAAAAGAAAAGCCAAGAAGCTGGTAAAGCCTACTAATATTTATTTATTTGGCTTTAATGACAATTCCAATAGCTAAGGTCACCTCGTGTCAGACAGTTTTATGGGCGGGGGAAGCTGGGGTACCCAGAGAGAACCACTATGCAACAGTAAGCAACTGTCAGACTCCCCAATGTACTAACTCTGCTGCATTGCTTGAAGACAAGTGCACCATCAACGTGCAGTACATCTTAGTACGCAGTACATCTTAGTACACAGTACCACCATGCCCCCACATGGGCAATTGGGATGAAGTACCTTGTTCAAGGATACAATGCAGTTACTCCTGGCAGGGATCGAACTGTGGACCTTTTGGTTTGAAGTTCATTGCTGTAATCACTGAGCCCCCACCTCCACCCCTTACTAATACTGGACATATTGATGGCAAGTATTAATGGTAAGTTACAGGTTTATATACTCGACCCAACATTTTACTGGTCTTTAGGTTCAGTAAAAGAGGATTGGTGCCTGCCAAACATGCAAATTGTGTCATTCAATGACAGGCAGCTTTATTTTCTCGCAGAAAAATCAACATTTTCACACATTTAACCCTTTATCCAACACACACAATATCAAAAATTTGTCATTTTCAATATTATTTTTTTTATAAATGTTTCACCAAATTTCAGCAAAACCATATCAAGTAGCCCCTCTTTGGAACGAGCTTGATGAGGAGTAACATGTTATGGTTTTGTTGAAATTTTTCGAAAAATGTTTGTTCAACTGGTCAATTTGTATATTACGCAGGTGGATGTGGTTGATTCATTAGGTAAAGGGTTAGATTTTTTGCAAGTGTTCTCCTCTAGTCACTAGGGCTGCTTGGTACATCGATGAACTGATACGTACTGGTATTCAAACAGGTGTCAATTGAATACCAATGTTTATCGTCATTATTTATTTGCCAACAATTTAATTTTCAAGATGTCTTGAGTTTTATCTGTAGTCTCAAATAAATAATATTATCCTTTTACCCAATGAATCGGCCACACTGTCCGGGTCATATACAAATTCAGCAGTTGAAAAAATATTTTTCAAAAGAATTCAATAAAACCATATCATCTGCCCTCCCCCCCCCCCCCCCCCCCCGCCCACCCCCCCCCCCCCCCACCCCCCTCATTGGAACGAGCTCATTCCAAAGACGAGTCACATGATATTGTTTTGTTGAAATTTTTGGAAAAATTTTATAAACTAATATTGAAAATAATAAATTTTGATACAGTCTGCATTGGGTAAAGGATTATTCGCAGTGCATCATCAAGGCATGCTAATTCGTTACACTGTGGCTATGGCTCAAGTCCCGATTGTGATATGCATATTCAGATATCTGAACAGTCTTTCAATAAACCGGTATACCACAGTATTTTTTAAATACTGATACTGGTATTCAGCTTAGAATATCATGCAGCTAGTCACTTAAGAAAAGAGTTGAACTGGCAGATAAAAGAGGTATCATATACCATCCCATAAACATAAAACCTTTTGTTTAACAAAATAATTGAATGAGTGACATTTCTGACACGTCTTTATACCACATCTGTAACTGACCACATTTCCAGTTGAGTCTTTTCCACGACAGTATTTTAAGCCACATGGATACCACTTGATACACAGGCTGTACTGACAAATACATGGCTTGCTCTGGTCTGAAATGTCTTTGCAGCGACTAAAATTTGCTAATAAAATTTTCTCTGTGGCAAGGAACAGTGTTTTATAATCTTTGCCCAAAGCTGAAAGCAGAAAGAGAATTAAAGTTCATTTTGGATGCATATTTTTTATCATGGACAGGAATTACATGTAAACAACAATAAAAGGGGACTGGAAAAGTATAGATACAGTGGAACATTCCCGAAGCTAGTGGGGGAGAGGTGGCAGTTCACTCCCCCAACAAAAATTATTGGGTTGCCGAATGCAATACATTTTCTCAGAAAGGCTCTAATTTTAAAAACAAGAGGCCCCAAGGGGCCTTAATCGCTCACCTGCCAAATTGGTTCAAAGAAGTACTTGGAGTCACAATCAGTTAGACATGGTTCATCAACACTACAAAGGAATGAAGTCATGAAAGGCAAATTTTATGGAAAAACACAAAGGAATGGATTTGGACAAACCTGAACCAAACATGCTCCTCCCTGCCACCCCCCACCCACCCCTGCCCATAGAGAGCCCAAATATTAAGCTAGGGACTCAAGTTGAACAAAGGAAGAAGGTTTTTAAAGAAATGTCCACACATTGCACTAAGTTAAACTCTGGGCTCGATTTGATTTGAACAAACTTGAACCTGACCCACCTTGAGATGTTGTATGCCAAATATGAAAGGATTCTGATTGGTTGATCTGAAGAAGATTTTAAAAGAAATTCTCTCAAATTGCACTAAGTTAAAATTCAGGCTCCCATAGGTAGTCCAAATTAATAACCCAGGGGCTCAATTTGAACAAATGGGAATCTGACCCTCCTAGAGATGTTGTATACCAACTGTGAAAGGATTCTGACTGGTGGATCTGAAAAAAAAGATTTTTAAAGAAATTTCCTCAAAATGTACCAAGTTAAACTTTGGGGTCCAGTAGAGAGCCTAAATACTAACTCAGGGACCCGATTTGAATAAACGTCCTTATATTGCACCATATGGAGCCCAAATATCAACCCAAGGACTAGGTTTGAACAAACTTGAATCAGCCCCTCCTAGAGATGTTGTATACCAAATATGAAAGCAGTCTGACTACAGGGTCAAAAGAAGATTTTAAAAAAATTTCCTCATATTGCACTATTTATTTATTGGTGTTTAAGGTAACATATTTTTGAACAATGGCTAATCATGACCACAACATCAAGGATCAACTCAAGACGAGGGGTGAGCGTTAATAAGCCATGTTGCCCATTTTAGAGAGGGTTTGTACTTCCCAACCATTGGTGACTGGGTCCTATTTTACTCCAGTGAACAGGCACTGCTTCATTTCCCTGGGTTCCCGTGGGGATCATATTGCGCTAAGTTGATATTCGGACTCCCATAGGGAGCCCAAATATTTACCCAGGTAACCGATTTGAACTAACCTGAAACTGACCCATCCTGAGATGTTGTATACCAAATATGAAAGGATTCTGACTTGTGAATCTGAAGAAGAAAATTTTTAAAGAAATTCCCACATGTGGTACTAAGTTAAAATTCAGTCTCCCATAGGAAGCCCAACTATAAACCCAGGGACTCGATTTGAATAAACTTGAATCTGACCTCCCCCCCCCCCCCCCCCCACCCTATACATGCAGATATTGTATACCAAACATGAAAGGATTCTGACTGGTGGATCTGAAGAAGAAGATTTTTGAAGATATTTCCTCAAAATGCACTAAGTTAAACTTTGGGCTCCAGTAGAGAGCCCAAATACTAACTCCGGGAGTCGATTTGAATAAACTTGAATCTGACCCCCCCAACAGATATTGTATACCAAATATGAAAGCATTCTGACTGGTGGATCTTAAGAAGATTTGTAAAGAAATTTCCTCATATTCCACTAAGTTAAAATTCGGGCTCCTACAGGGAGCCCAATTATTAACCCAAGGACTCGATTGGAACAAACTTGAATCTGACGTTATTTTAATTTTTGTTTTTTCAAAGTTTTCGAAAAATTTCAACAAAACCATACCATGTGACCCCTTATTGGAATGAGCTCATTTCAATGAGGGGTAACATATGGTTTTGATGAAATTTTCTTAAATTTTTTTTTTCAACAGCTTAATTTGTAAATTACGCGGGTGGTTGCAGTCAATTCGTTAAGTAAAGGGTTAAAACATTACTTTCATTAAACGAAAGGAATTTTTTAAAATACTTATAATAAATGAACACCTCAGACCTGTTCCATTTATTATTGTTTTAAAGACGTATATTGATCTAGTTTCCTGTTAGTACTGATGGTCATGAACACGGGAATACTATCAGAAAATTTAACCCCCTCCCCCCCCCCCCCCCCCCCCCCCCCACCACTGCACCTTGTCTTGAAATTTTTAGATCCCAGCCATTTTGCCATCACAAAATATTCCATTAACAAATGGTGGAGTTAGCACATTGGGAAGTCTGACAGTCCTTGCGCCACTCAGTGGTTCTCTCCAGGTACTTGGGATTCGTCCACCCATAAAACTGTTCGACATGAGGTGACCCTGGCTGTCAAAACTGTCATTACACCCCATTAAAATAATAAACAAGAGGCCAAGGAGCCTTAATCGCTCACCTGATGAAACTGTTTAAAGAAGGCTTTAAGGTCACAATCAGCATGGGGAGAAGGGTCTATTGGGTAATTTTTGTTTTGTCTGTGCAAAAGCACTCAAACCCTTTCAAAACTAATTTTGAAGCAAAAAAAAAAAAAAAAAAAACACACAGTTGATCCCATTCATCCCCCACCCCCACCCACCCTCAACAGGGTGAAAGGGATTGTTTTTTAAATAAAATCACTCAAAAATCCTTCCAATCTTGTTTGTTCTCAAGCAAAAAAAAAACCCAATCGTTTTGACCAAAAGACCCTTGTTCCCATACCTAGGCCTGAAGAGGACTCGTGGAACTCTATTGGAACAAACGTTAATCTTACGTACTCGCATTTGCATCTAACTAAAGTTTACCAGTTCTGTTATTAAGAGCTGGGAAGTTAACCGCAACCACAGGTTGGGATCGGAAGTGTGAGACTACAGAAAATCGCAACCGCACCCCAATAAACACAACCGCAAATTTGGGTTTTAAAATTCCAGCACGTTCTTAGAGAAATAGAACAAATATTGAATTACCAAAATGACTACTTAATTCACTTAAATGTAATATCTATGCATCTGCTGCCCACTGTCAGTAATTTTTATGTACACCGGTACATATGAATAGAATTAAAAAACAAAACTGTTGTTGAATATACTTGCACCAATAACATTTTCAAGACTTTAAGCCAAGATTTGAGGCATTCAGTATCAATACACGAAACTCAACACGATATTCAGTAATATTCATGACCTGTCAACACCAACAGTGAAGCATTGTAAAATGTTCATCAGTTTATCAAATGCGGTTTCCTTTGCTGAACTAAACCTGCCACTTGCTCTTCATTTATTCTGTCCGATATATATTTATTTCTACACGTAGTTTTGAAAGCTTGAACCCCAAAATCTTTTTCAAATTCACAGTTGAAGTCGAATGAAAATTTAGGATTACAATGATCTATATGAGCGACTTTTACTCGATAACATTTTTAGGGTAAGTTGGGTTACCCTAAAGTTGGCCTAAACAGGGGGTTTTTTTGCCTGACATTTTACAACATTACAGGAACAGATATGTTATAATTATTTATAATGATAAATTCAACAGAAGATGCCTTGTTAGTTGTTAGTGGAAGATGTTGTAATTATAGGGCCAATCCGATAGGTATAAACGAATAGTTTCTATATGCTCATGGACAACCGATACCATAACTGCAACCGAAACCATAACCGAGGTTTTTTGCTTTAAAAAATGAAACCGCAACCACAGTGTAAATTCCACAACCTCCCAGCTCTATCTGTTATGTGTTGGCACAGTTCATTTGAACAAATAGTACATTGGGTTCTGTGTTAAATTTCAAACTCCTCTGGTGCCCACCAAAATCAGTCAAGCTTAACACTTTGAACAAACTTTAATCTATGAGTTACAGCAAAGCAATATACCAAATATCAAAAGATTCTGCCTGGTGGAACTGAAGAAGATTTTTGAAGAATATTCCTCATGTTCCATTAAGTTAAAATTCGGGCTCCCATCGGGGGCCCAAATATGAGTCCAGGGATTTGATTTGAACAAACTTGAATCTCACCACACTAAGGATGTCAATACTAGTTAACGAAAGAATCTGACTCATAAATGTGATGAAGTTTCTTTTTAAAGAACAGCCCTTATATTGCACTAAGTTAAAAGTTGGGATTCCACAGGGAGATCAAATATGACCCAAGGGATTTGATCTGAAATCCGAACCTCCTAAGATTGCTGCATATCAAAAGATTCAGACTGATCAGATCTAAAGAAGGAGATTTTGAAAGGAATTTCCCCATATTGCACAAAGTTAAAACTTAGGGTGCCCAAATATGAACCCAGGGACTTGATTTGAACAAACTGGAATCTGACCCCACTAGTCTATAAACAGTTAGCAGACTAATCGTTCTTGACCCAATATTCGGGAAAGTCGGCTCTCAAATCTACCAGTCGACTAGTCGGGACATTTATTAAGGCAGTGGTTGTCAGCATATAATGTTGTAAAATTAGTCCAACATAATAAAAACCTTGATATAATTGATTATCTTGGGATTACCTTGGGGAAAACCTCAAAGAAGCACTTTGAAAGCATCAATCAAGCCCACAATGTTGTTCACACCCTTTGATGTCACTGATAATTTTCAGTCCGACTGAGTTGTACTCAACGTGGCATGGCCTCAAAACAATCAGTAGCGACAATTTTCATCCCGATTGTTCAAAACCCATGTATATTTCATTGAGCGTCCTCTGATGCCCTTTCAAAATATGATCTCAAAAGCAATATGCAGTATGAAGTAATCATTATCGCCATCGATGGTTTCTCTTCACTCCACTCAATTCCTGTGGATATCGATCCCCAGCAATTTGGTCGCAGAACATCTATCAAAGCCATTGACGGTCTCATCAACAAGATCGCTACTTGGACCTTGGCAATGCCTTGAATGTAACAGACAATCTCATCGATAGTCCCATGAGTAGAGCTGGGTCGGTATCAGTATTTTCGGTGAGGTTTCGGTTTTGGTCCACCACCGAAAAACCCCATCGCATTAATCTGAAAACACCGACATTTTCAGTGGCAGGTAAAATCTGTTCTCCATTCTGCATTTTTATAGTTTCGATATTTAACAATGGCAGAACAAGCTAAAAGTCCGTGGGTTACAGAATTTGAACGAATCGACAAGGATAAATGTAAATTTTGTAAAAAAAAGTCATATCAGCATCACAAGGCAATACTTCTACTAATCTTAAAGGCCATACAAAGTCCTCGCACAAAAAACAATTTACTGAAATTGAACGATCCATTGCTGAAAGGCGAAAGCACGATGAAGAGGTGTGCATTTTTTTATTACGTAAACTCTCGCATGTGTGGTAACCATGCCATTATTCACAGGCATCTCTTCCCAGTTGAATTTCACAAAGTGCAATGCTGAAAGACAGAAAATTTAAAAAATTGCCAATGTTTTATAACTTCTTCCATTTTCCCAGAGCGGAAAGACACTCAAAAGAAAGTCCGCATTTTCGCCGAATGGAAAGTTAAAACCCAACCTCAACTCTACAAATTTGTGCGTAACTTAATCTTTACAGTATACATCAATAAGCCAAACATTCTTTTCAGTTCTATTAATTTATCTTTGTAAGGGACTGATGACGTTTCGACGTTGTTTACACACTGCACTGGGTAATCAAGTTTGCAAAGTTAACCTAAATCGATGAATGAACTTGGCCTGTTCCACCATCGATAACAGCAGCCACAGTTTTACTTCTTAAAAAACACTGACACCGACACTGACTTGAAAATTCACCACCGACCCACTTCTACCCTTGAGTCACCAGGCTAATCTGTTACTGTTCAGTATCGTCGCTGTATCATCAGGAATGAGTGGGAATTATGCAATACTTTATAGTGTATTGATGAGACTCCCTCTATTCATATTAATTTGCAATTATTTACTTCAAAGCAACAACTGGTGCTTTGCAAAAACTAACTGCAAAATAATTCTTTTAAAGCTATATTGTAGCATAGATATTCCAATTTATTTTGTAGTTACTGGGTGTGGGGGATAAAATAATGATAATTTCCATCAGTTATCACAGTATGGCCCCATTGTGAGATAATAATTAAAACGAAATAAATTTAATTGTTAAAAAACAAGAAAGAGTCAGAATTTCAATGGATTCAGATATTTGTATCACTGAATTTCAATCCTTTTCTGTTTGGTTAATTTGAAGTGGCCCCTGACATTGGAAATCACAGAGTGCGTTCATTCAGATTGTTTCTAGTCATTAAATGTCTTGAAAACAGCTTGAATGAATGCACTCTAAATACCTTGAGACCAACAAGGCTTTTAGGCCCTTCACATTTCAGTCCCGAAGTTTTACTTTTGATGCTTTTGACAACTTGAAAGCATCAACACATAAGGCTGAAAAGAAACAGGCCGAAAAGAAAAGCACCAAAAAATGTATGGTGGGACAATCGACGACTCTTGTCTTTTTGTCAAGTTCGTCCTGTGTGAAAACTGATAACAATGTTTGCAAGTAAGTCTGCAGATCTATTTATTACTCAGTTTAATGGTCAAAACCATGACCAACAGTGGCAACACAGATAGAAATTAGTGTTTGACACTAGAACATGATGTGATGTTACATTCTTCACAGTATATTTTTCGTACACCCCCGTACACCTAATCGTTGTTGAACTGGATCATCCATGCCACCATAGACCAGAATTGTTGGTAAGTACAGTAATCTGTATGAATGATTTTTCACCTGGATTTCTCCTCATTGGGCCTTATAATTCCACAATTACCGGCTCTTCAACTCTTGGTTGCCCCATTACTGCCTTATTTATTTTCCCCTGGCAGACACATTGCTCCCAATTCGTTAAGCCAAGTTACTTGGAGCTCTGCAGATTTATAACTACCATTACTGAGAAACAATTCATGGTTATCATAATAATTTTATTTACTGATGGGAACGTCCCGACAAGTCAACTTTGAGTCAATTACTGCCGGTGACTGGTCAACTTCCAAAAATCTAAATTTTATAGTAAATTTCCTTTCTTATTATACCTACCACAATTGTTTACTACAGGCTTGCACTACAGTGGAAGTCCCTAACTCGGATAAAATACTCTCTATTTTTGTCTTTCCCAAGCAAGTTGGGAAAGAAAAGTGGTGCAAAAGCACCAATAAAAATAAGCCAAAACTGGGTCGAGTGCAACCGGCGCAGACCCAGTACGGGACGCTCTCTCCCAAGTACAACTCCACGACTTCCGTTGCCAGTGCGCATACCGTCTCTAAAGACTCATTCTTTTTGAATCCGTAAACGTTAGAGTTATGTGATCAGCGGGGAGGAAAGATTCTTTACCCGTAAAGAAGACGGGAGGGCCTCCATGTAAACAATTGTGGTAGGTATAATAAGAAAGGAAATTTATTATAAAATTTAGATTTCTTATCAACCTACTCACAATTGTTTACTACAGGCTGAATAGACAAAAGGCTGGAGGGAATCGCATAACCAACCCCCACATAACCCTAGTGCACTGGAACCGTGAAGCAGAAGGAAGAGGTCCCGAGGCTTATCAACCATAATGTCGCAATCATTGGTAAAGGACAATGAAAAGAGACATATGAGCCTGTGTGACACACAGACAGAAAAAAGGGGCAGTAACAGCACAAGGCTGAAACTGACCTTCAAGAAGCCTAATGGCTATGGCAGACAACAGCCTGAGCAGAAGAAAGAGGACCCAAGGCAAAAAGGTCCTCCGACTGCTCCTGCAACTGGCGTAAATAAAAGGTGGAGAAAGTAGAAGCATTTCTCCAGTAGGCTGCCTGCATAACATCCGACAACTTGACGGAGTTAGAATAAGCCCAAGAGGTAGACAGTGCCCGCACCTCGTGGGCAGAAATACGATTGGTAATACAATCGCCAGCTGCTAAACGACTATAAGCCGTACGAATAGCAAGACAAATCCATCGAGAAATGGATTGAGGAGAGATCTTCTGTCGACCCGGAATGAGAGACAGAAAAAACCGTTTTCTGCCCTTCCGTATGAAGCGTGTCCGATCAAGATAAATGCGAATAGCACGGACCGGACAGAGCAAAGGGCGAGTACCCTCAACAGAGGGAAGAGCCCTGATACAGATAGGAGGAGGAGTAGTATCTGGTAACTGATTCTTAGCCAAAAAGGAGCAATCAGTGGTAAAAGTAACACTGTTGGGAGAACTCCTAAAAAAGGCCGGGTCAACCGAGAGGGCGTGAAGCTCACTAACCCGTCTGGCCGAAGCAAATGCCATCAGAAAAGCCGTCTTGTATGTGAGAAATTGCATATCCACCTGGGATAAAGGTTCGAACGGCGCCCCCCCCAAGCAAAGCAGCACCCACGAAAGATTCCATCGTGGAGTAAGCTGCAAAGTCCGAGGCCTTTTCAAAGAAAAGTGCCGAACAAGCTTGGAGAGGTAAGGATTAGTGCCGATACGACGCTTCCCCACATAAGAAAAAGTCTCTGAAAGCATAGACCTGTAACCCTTGATGGTAACAGGCTGGAGACCCCGAGAATCAAACAGATATACCAGAAACTCCGCAATCTGTGAAATCGAAGGATTGGCATAATCAACAGAGTGATCAGCACACCATCGACAGAAGACCTTCCATTTAGCTGCATAAGCTAAACCAGTGGAGTGCCTCCTTGAAGAAGAAATGCACTCCACTGCTCGTCTCGAAAAACCTCTACGGAGGAGACAGGACCTGACAAAAGATATGCGTGAAGGCACAATGAAGTCGGGTCGACGTGAAACCTCCTCGGGCGACCTTGACAAAGAAGGTCGCGACGTAGCGGGAGACGTGCCGGAACCGCCGCCATCAGCGAGCGGAGCTGATTGATCCACACCCGCTGAGGCGACAGGGGAGCGATCAGAATGATTCGACAACTGCAGGTTCGAATTTTGGCGAGAACCTGAGGAAGAATCGGAACCGGCGGGAAGGCGTAGCCGACTAGACCGTTCCAATCGAGTGACAGAGCGTCCACGGCAAAAGCCAGAGGATCTGGACACGGGGACACGAAAGTGTCCACCTGATGGTTCCAACGAGTCGCAAAGAGATCGATGTGGGGACGTCCCCAGAGATCGCAAAGCGACTGGAACACTGCCCTGTGAAGCATCCACTCGGTGGAAATAACCCTGCCCTGTCGGGACAGGGAGTCGGCTAGGACGTTCAGACGACCGGGAATGTGACGAACAACCACCCCGGCGTGAACCTCCTGAGCGAGCAGTAAAAGATCCCGAGCTAACTCGTACATCGGAAGCGAGTGCGTGCCGCCCTGGTTCCGAATGTAAGCAACCACTGTCGAATTGTCGGATAGTAGAAGGACCTGGCGATTCGACAAGTGAGGGATCCACTGCCTGAAACTCAGAAGAAGAGCAAGAAGCTCCTTCTGGTTGATGTGTAGAGCTGCTTGATCCTGGTCCCACATCCCGTGTAGGGAAAGACCGAGAGGATCCAACGTCGCACCCCATCCGAGATCGCTGGCATCTGCCGTCAGGACGCGATCGGACGTGGGTAAGTCCAGCGGAACACCCTGCGTAATCCACTGAACATCTGTCCAGGGAAGAAGGTGAGGATACAGAGAGTCCGGAAACGGAAGCACCTGATCCAGAGAATCTACATTCGGTCTCCAACGACTGAGCAGAAAGTGTTGGAGAGGTCTGACACGCAGCCGACCTAGAGGAATGAGATCCGTCACCGAACCGCAGAGACCGATCAGCCGGAGAAAACTCCGAGCGGTCGCGGACCTGGACTGGGACAGAGTCAGAGCAAAAGCTGAGAGAATCACAGCCTTGGCCTGGGGAACAGCCACCAAATTGAATTTGGTTTGGAAAGACATCCCCAGATGACAAAACGACTGAGAAGGGACCAGGTCCGACTTCTCCTCGTTGACTCTGAATCCTAGCGACGTGAGCAAGCTCAACAGAGTGGCGACATCCGATTCCAGTAAGGCAGCATTGGAATGCCTCTGGAGGATATCGTCCAGATATGCCGAAGTAGTCACCCTGGACTGTGTGCGATGGAACGCTATCACATGCGACATCAGTCTGGTGAACGCCCAAGGAGCCAGGTTGAGGCCGAA
The DNA here is from genome assembly GCA_031216915.1 of Pictodentalium vernedei. Classification (NCBI taxonomy): domain Eukaryota; kingdom Metazoa; phylum Mollusca; class Scaphopoda; order Dentaliida; family Dentaliidae; genus Pictodentalium; species Pictodentalium vernedei. The sequence goes on from CM062288.1 coordinate 183,476,859, forward strand.
AGGCATGGCCTTGAACTGGTAAACTCGCCCCAGAAAAGCGAACCTGAGATACTTCCGTGACGCCCGATGCATCGGAACGTGGAAGTAAGCGTCTCGCAGGTCGATGCTGGCGGCGAAATCTCCCTGGTGAATTGAATGGCGGACCGACCTGAAAGTCTCCATGCTGAACTTGGGAGCAATGATAGACTGGTTCAGGATGCTCAGATCGATAACCGGTCGGAGTCGGCCGTCCTTCTTCGGCACCAAGAACAGGCGGGAATAGAAATCCACTGACTGAACGTTCTTGACGACCTCGATCGCCCCCTTTGCCAGGAGATTGGCAATCTCCGTGGACAAAAGTTCCCGACGTAAAACGTCTGAAGGAACTGTGGTTGGAAGAGGCACCCTTGACAGAGTGGGGTGCCGTCGGAAGGACATGCGCAGCCCGGACCGAACAACATCTAACACCCATGGATCGGATGTGATGGTGGTCCAATGGTCTGCAAACTCTGCTATCCTTCCTCCAACCTGGGACGAGTCGAGGTGAGGACCTTCATTTCGAGCCCCGACGAGGCCCGCGAGAGGAGAAACCACCTCCTCTGCTAAATGAAGAATCCTGAGACTTCCCTCGATTCTGCCGACCCCTACCTTTACCCCGTGAGTAAGAAGCAGAGGAGGCGGCAGAAGGACCAGCCTTTTGCTTCACAGAGGAAGCAGAAGGGTACTTGTTAGGCTTGGAACGGCCCTTGCCTCCCCGAGAAGGCTGATCAAGCTGACGAAACAGCAGCTGATCTTTGGAATGACGTAGGACGTCATCCCGGACCGTCGACACGGAGCCATGGAAAAGTTGCGGACCTGCCAAAGAAGCAGATCGAAGAGTAGCACGCTGCTCCTCGGGAAGGGATCGTCCTGTGTCCAGCACAGCGTCCCTTCGAACTAATTCCAAATTGGCCGTGTTACAGGCATGCGTGTGAGTAAGGTGCATAAGCGCCTTGGACAGCACACGCAAAGGAGCCTGTACCTCGTCAAACTTATCTGGAGGCAGATAAGCAGCCAAAGCTGAGACGACGTGATCTGAGAGAGAAAGCATGCCAAGCATCTCTCTAGATAAGCCCAACGTGGACTCCAGAGTCGTCATTGGAATGACGGCAGACTTGGGCTTGGAAAGCCCGAGGGAAGTGGAGTCCTGATCCAGAACCGTCAAAGTCTGGCAGACTGACGGATTGGCGGAATCGTAGGAACGATAACGCACAGGAGGCAAAAAGGTGTCAACCCTGGTGAAGAACGAAGTCTTCAAAGCCTTGGAATTCAGCTTGGCATCCAATGCTGAAAAAGCTTCAACCACCTGTACCGACTGGCACGGTCGAAGGCGCCCAGAAGCAGGTTGCTCCATAGGCTGTTGGCGCGCGACCGAAGATCGCGGCCAGGCTGACACTGTCGGCTGGTTAGCAGGTTTGAGCTCAGGCAGAAACCCAAACACAAAGTCAAGAGCCGCCCCCAAGTCCGAAGACTGCTGGCCCTCGACCTCAAGCATGTCGGACTCCTCCCCAGAGTCGGAAGACACATAGCCCATCGTGGGCAAACCAGCCGACGCCTCCCATGGTGTCGGGACACCAGAGGAATCGGAAACCGGCCTGTTTCCAATCCCGGGAGGCGGCGCCATAGGAGGCGCCTGGAAACCACCCATAGCCTCGCTGGAAGCAACAGGAAGGCTCTTTGAGAGAACCTGAGTGAGTAAGGAGAGGGCCTCCCTAAGCTCACTGCCTGTACCGACCGGTTCGACAGGGGAGCGAACCGGCAAAGTGGCTTCACCTCTGACCCTCTTAACCAGCGAAGGGTCACGATCCTCCAAAACACCCGACGCGGGACGACGGGCGGCAGCCGAAACATCTGAAGGCAGACGTGTATAGGGGTACGATGCACCCCGAGGATCAATATTGCGAGAACTCATGAGAGTCACCGCGGACCTCTGCGGGGCAGAAGGTCCAGGCTGCACAAAAGGCGTTGGTCCCCCAAAACTGGCCGTGTGACCAGAGTGAGCGGACGGAAACGCCCCGGAGTTCATAGTGTTTCCACTATGAACATCCGAATCCAAAGACACAACTGTGGTACTCGACGGCGACGAGACCACAGCGATGGGCTCGGCCGGCAGCCCCTTCCGACTTCGCCGAGTTGAAGTCAGGGAAGGCTGGGGCCGATATCCCACGTCTACAGTATCGGACAGTTCTGCAGTCCCCTGCAGCGAAAAGCCGAGGCCGGCTGAAACAGACAACGAAGCAGACGGACCAGCAGCAGTAGTAGATACGTCGAGAGTCGTTGAGGCTGGTGAAATAATGGAGAGAGCACACCGGCTCGGCTCCGAAGGAGGAGTCACAACCCTAGTGACAGCCTCAGATGTCGACTGGAGGGGGACCGTAGTCCCGGAACCAGGCATCTCTACACCAGAACACTCAACGGCTCCCGCAGTATCCACCACAGGAAAAGACTGCACATCCCCCACGGAGGAGGAATAACTCTCACCAGACAGAGTCGGTTCGGGAGGCCCCGAACGACCACGTTCTCCTTTCCCGCGGGAGCGGGAGGCACGGCCACGAGAACGAACGACACGATTTACAGACGCCCAAAAGGTGGAAGACCATGTTCCACAGACACCACACGGCCGCTCGGCCGAACACCCATTACAGGAGGAACACGACGAATGTACATCGTCCACATGCTTAGGCAGCAGACACTGCCCACAAGGAATTGTCCTAGGCATGAAAGAGGTGAGAGGAGCAGAGAAGGTGAGATCAGAAAACAGAACACCCCCAAAGAGAGAAAGGTGACAGAAACAAAGACCCCAGACGGCCGACCGGGAACCACCCAACAGGAAGACTACTCTCAACAGAAAGAAGAAACACTGTAGGAGTGGTACCCCGCTGACACCTAACTCTAACACAATTAAAAAATTTTGCAAAAAAAGCATTAACAATAATTGTGAAATAATCTAAGTCCGAACCGCGTGGCCCGCGAAATTCGCGCGCGACTCGAGAGAGAGCAAATAAATATACATGATGGACATATAATAGAAAAAAGAGAATATAAAACACTGTTCCTGAGAATACAAAGGATACACTGCGGTATAATGAATCAGGAAACATCAAACATCGAGTTGGTGGAACACTGATAAGCGTGCAAAAACATCTCGACACGAAGCGGATTTTAAAAAGAATGAGTCTTTAGAGACGGTATGCGCACTGGCAACGGAAGTCGTGGAGTTGTACTTGGGAGAGAGCGTCCCGTACTGGGTCTGCGCCGGTTGCACTCGACCCAGTTTTGGCTTATTTTTATTGGTGCTTTTGCACCACTTTTCTTTCCCAACTTGCTTGGGAAAGACAAAAATAGAGAGTATTTTATCCGAGTTAGGGACTTCCACTGTAGTGCAAGCCTGTAGTAAACAATTGTGAGTAGGTTGATAAGAAATAGCTAACCATTTGAAGACTGGACCCCACTAAGGATGCTGCAAATCAAATATCAACAAGGTGCAATGCGACCAGTATCCCATGACAAAGGTTTTTGAGTTGAAAAAAGCAGGAAAAGGCTCATAACTCTAGAAAATAAAACGGACAAAACCTGCTACTTGTGAATACCTTTTCCCCCATGGTGGTCTATCAGCATACCAAAGATCATTTAACCCTTTCCCCAACGCAGACGATTTCAAAATTTATTATTTTAAATATCACTTTTTAAAATTTTTTCAAAAAATTTCAACAAAACCATATCATATGACCCCTCCTTGGAAAGAGCTCGACGAACTCGTTCCAAAGAGGGGGTCACATGATATGGTTTTGTTGAAATTTTTCGAAAAATAATATTTTTCAGCTGCTGAATTTGCATATTACGCGGGCGGATGCGGGCGATTCGTTGGGTAAAGGGTTAAATCCAACATCCACTGACTGAGATATGGAAGTCCAAAGTTGTTACGGATGGACAGATGGACAAATAGACAAACAGGTGGACGGATGGACCCCATTTCTATATCCCCCCACAAAACATCATTTTGGTGGGGGACACTGGTATGAGATAAAAAGGATTCTGACTGGTAGATCTGAAGAAGGTTTTTAAAGAATATTCCTCATATTGCACTAAGTTAAAATTTTGGCACCCACAAGGAGCTCAAATATAACCCAGAGACTTGATTTCATCAAAATTGAATCTGAACCTCCTGAAGATACTGCATATCAAAAGATTGTGACCAGTTGATCTGAAGACGATTTTTTAAAAGAATGTTCCTCATATTGCCCTATGTTAAAAGTTCTGAGTTCCAATAGGGAGTCTGAAATATGCCCCCCCCCACCCAGGCACTTGATTCAAACAAACTTGAATCTCTCCCCACTCTGGATGCTACCTATCCAATATCAAAAGATTCTGACAGCTGAATCTGAAGAAGATTTTTGAAGAATATTCCTCATATTACACAAAGTTAGGAAGACTAAATAGGATTCCACAGACTTGATTTGAACAAACAACATCAAGCTGACCCCTCCCCCCCCCCCCCCCCCCCCCCCCACACACACACTCCAAGATGCAGTGTACCAAATATCAAAAGGAAGATTTTAAAATGAAATTTTCTGATATTGCACTAAGTTAATATTCAGGTTGAACAAACTTGATTCTGAACCTCCTAAAGATGCTGCATATCATATATCAAAATGTTCTGACTGGTAGACCTGAAGAAGACTATTTTTAAATAATATTCCTCATATTGCCCAAATATGACCCCAGGGACTTGATTTGTACTAACTGGAATCTGACCCCTCTAAGGAAGCTCTATACCAATCATCAAAAGATTTTGATTTCTGGAAATGAAGATTTTAAAAACATTTTCATCATATTGGACTGAGTTAAAATTTGGGTTACCATTGGGAGACCAAATATAAACCCAGGGACGTCATCTGAACAAACTTCAATCTCACCCCACTAAGAATGCTTCATACTAAATATCAAAAGATTCTGACTGATGATATGAAGAAGATTTTAAAGAATATTCCTCATATTACACCAAGCTGAAATTCAGGCTCCCACATTGAGCCAAAATATGACTCCAAGGACTTGATTTAACAAAATTCAAGCTGCTCCCCCCCCCCCCCCCCCCCCCCCCCCCCCCCCCCCCCCATAAAGATGCAGTATACCAAATATCAAGAGATTCTGACTGGTAAATCTGAAGAAGAAGATTTTTAAATACATTTCCTCATATTGCACAAAGTTAAAATTTGGGTTCCCTTTGGGACTTGTTTCATACAAATCTGAATCTGACCCCTCTCAGGATCCATAAAAAAGAGTATCAAAAGATTCTAATAGGCAGTTCTAGAAAGAAGATTTTTTAATTTTTTAAAAAACATTTGAGGGGTGATCAACAGAATTATGCCTCTTGTGGTACCCTCTTTGGGCATGGCAACTTCACTTGAACAAATTTTAAATGACATAAGGAACATTCATATCAAATTTGGTTCAAATCAGCCCAGTGGTTTATGAGAAGTTGATAATCTAAAGTTCTCACCGGACAGACAGGATGATGGATAACTGACAGAAAGTGAACACTTAAGCTCGCCTTGAGCTTTGCTCAGGTGAGCTAAAAGAAATCTAAATTTTATAGTAAATTTCCTTTCTTATTATACCTACCACAATTGTTTACATGGAGGCCCTCCCGTCTTCTTTACAGGTAAAGAATCTTTCCTCCCCGCTGATCACATAACTCTAACGTTTACGGATTCAAAAAGAATGAGTCTTTAGAGACGGTATATGCGCACTGGCAACGGAAGTCGTGGAGTTGTACTTGGGAGAGAGCGTCCCGTACTGGGTCTGCGCCGGTTGCACTCGACCCAGTTTTGGCTTATTTTTATTGGTGCTTTTGCACCACTTTTCTTTCCCAACTTGCTTGGGAAAGACAAAAATAGAGAGTATTTTATCCGAGTTAGGGACTTCCACTGTAGTGCAAGCCTGTAGTAAACAATTGTGAGTAGGTTGATAAACAAGAGGCCCCACGGGGCCTGAGGGCGCTCACCTGATACTGGCCGAGTCATATCACCAAAATAGCAAGGGATTCTGCCTTGTGGTTATTATCAGTTTTTCAACATAAAAGTGTTTTCTCTACTTAGTAACCCAGAGTGTTCATATGTTAGATCCCCATATTGGGTACTCAATAATTTATCTATTTATTTATTGGAATTTAAGGTCACTTTCTAAGGCTACATCATTACAGAGGCATAATTATAATATCAGGTTTGGTCAATCGTTTATGCCTATTACTGCCCACTTTACAGGGCTTTCAACGCAGGAATTGGTTACTGGGCCCAATTTTATCAATAAACCAGAACTTGAACAAATTTCAATTTGCCGCTTCTAAGAAAACTAAAAATCAAATATCAAAAGATTCTGAGAGGAGTATCAGAAAAAAAAGATTTTTTAAGAATATTTCTCATACTGAATTAAGTTATACATTGGGCTCCCATAGGGAACCCAAAAACAAAAGCTTCTGAAGCAGTGGTTTGGGAGAAGAAGATTATTCAACGTTATTCCCATTACCTACAGTGTTAAAAAATGATGACTCGGCACTTTTAGTCCTGGAAAAGTACTTATGATAAAACCAATGGCATTTTTTTCACCATTCCTTTCTCCCGGCCCTAAGGAAGCTTCACATTGTATAAAAATTCTCAGTGCCATGTAGTTCTGGAAATATGGGCATTCAAAAAAAAAAAATTTTTTCAGCTCCTGTAGTTGCCGTGGGGGACAGGAAAACAATTTATGGCATAAATTAGGTATTTGTGACCCAATAAGCCCTCATATCAAATTTGGTTCAAATCGACCTCTTGGTTTGGAAAATAAAAATTTTGGTATAATTTGGGCTTCTACGGTGAGCCCAAATATGAACCAAGGGACTTGGCTTTAACAAACTTCACTCTCAGCCACCCCCCCCCCCCCCCCCCCCCCCCCCCCTACGAATGCTGTACATCAAATATCAAAAGATTTTGACTGGTGGATCTGAAAAAAAATTTTTTTTTAAAGAATATTGCTCATATTGAACTAAGTTATAATTTGGGCTCCCACAGGGAGACCAAATATGAGCCGAAGGACTTGACTTGAACAAACTTGAATCTCACCTCCCTAAGCATACTGTATACCAAATATCAAAAGATTCTGACCGGTGGATGCGAAGAAGAAGATTTTAAAAGAATATACCTCGTATTGCACTAAGTTACAATTTGGGTTCCCAAAGGGAGTCCAAATATGAACTCAGGGACTTGGCTTGAACAAACATCAATCTCACCCCCCTAAGGATGATGCATAGCAAATATCAAAAGATTCTGATTTGTGGATCCGAAGAAGAAGATTTTTAAAATATATCCCTCATATTGCACTAATTTGAACATTTGGGTTCCCATAGGGAACCCAAATATGGACCGAGGAATTTGATTTCTACAAATATGTGAATCAATGTTCCAAAGATGTTATATGTAAAATATGAAAGCTTTTAGAGCAGTGGTTTGGAAGAAAACAATTCTTTATTTTTTTCCCATTGCCTACTGTGTTAAAAAATACTGACTCAGCACTTTTTCAGAGTCCCGAAAAAGTACCCTATGATAAAACCGATAGCAATTTTTTTTTACCAATCCTTTCTGTTGGTCCCAAGAAAGCTTCACACCAAATAAAAATTCTCACTGCCGTGCAGTTTTTGAGATATAGGCGTTTTAATTTTTTTCTATTTTTAGCTCCTGTGGTTCCCACGGGGCTACAGGAAAAAAAATTTCTGCATAAATTAGGTACTTATGACCCAATAAGCCCTCACATAAAATTTGGTTCAAATTGGCCTCTCGGTTTAAAAAATAGAAATTTGGGGTGGGGCCAAAATTTTTGCTCCTCCCATAACATCGCCAAGTATAGACCTACAAACTTCTCTTGAACAAACTTGAGTCTACACCTCAAAAGGAAGCTGCATACCAAATATCAAGTCTCTGCTATTGCTGGTTCTTGAGAAGAAGATTTTTTAAGAATTGGAGCATTTTTGCCCCACCCCTCTTCTCAATATGAGCCGAAACCTAATTTGCCCAAAAATCAAAATGCCGCTATATAACCCCTACTCACATGAAATTTCATTAACATGCGGCCAGTGGTTTGGAAGAAAAAGACCCAAACACCACCTTCACGCCGGACGACGGACGACGGACGCCGGACGACGGACGACGGACGAAAAGTGATCAGAAAAGCTCACCTTGACTTTCAGTCAGGTGAGCTAAAAATTAACAATTGGCCAAATGTGAGGATATTGGACCTGCAGGAGGGAGCTCTATCTTGTCCATAGAATGCCTACCTCCAAATTTACCCAGTTTACTGGTCACTGAAAGTATGAGCATGCCAAATACCAACTATCAAAAGATTCCAGCAGGTGGCTCTGAAATAGAAAATCTTTTAAAGAATTTTCCTCATATGGGAAAAGGTTAAAATTGGGGTTCCTACTGTATTACAGGGTTGCCCAAACCCAGGGACTTGATTTGAACAAACTTGAATCTGGATCCATTAAAGATGCTTCATACCAAATATCAAAAGATTGTGACTGGTGGATCTGCAAAAAGAGATCTTTAAAGAGTATTTCCGATTCCTCATATTACAATAAGTTAAAATTCCTATCACCCCCCTGCCCCCAAGGATGCTGTATATAAAATATGAAGAGATTTTGGCTGGTGGATCAAAAGAAGACTTTTAAAGAATTTTCTCATACTACACTAATTTAAAATTCAAGGTCCTATAGGGAGCCAAAATATGAACTCGAGGCCTTTAATCAAACAAAGCTGAAACTGACCCCTCTAAGGATGTTGTATACCAAGTATCAAAAGATTTTGATTAGTGATTCTGGAAAAGATTAACTGTTAAATCTTTGTTTATAAATTTTAGTGGATACAAACCGAGCAGTGCACTTTGTGGTGACCACTGTTGGTGTGGCGACCTTATTTGAATAAACTTGTATTGACATATAAGGACATGCATATCAAATTTGGTTCAATTCGGTCCAGTAGTTAACGATGTAAAGTTCACATCAGATGACAGTTGGACAGACAATGGATGGAAAGTGATCACCAAAGCCCCCCTTTAGCCTCGCTCTGTTAAGCTAAAAATACATAACTTTTTTTATTGGTCGAAAAATAAATTCTCATTCAAATTAAGAATTAATTCATCGATAATTATCAAGTAAGGTGCCTTATATAGGTTTGGTTGTTTGTTGTTGTTGGAACAGGGTTTTTTTTTACTTATTGTTGAAGGTATGTGTTTTTCTTTTAATCAGGTGTTGAATTTTTTTTTTGGGGTGGGGGGTTTATTATTAATCGTTTCACATAATCAGTTCAGTCAGACCCTAAATATTTCGAAAAAACAAATGTGGCACAATCAGATAAAGAGAATCTGTTTCAAGTTATTGTTACTAGATTAGGTCTTTGAATGATCATATAAAGTGTCTGTGTAAGTATACTGGTAGTTGGGGAAGGGGGCGCCTCCAACTTCCCTAATTTATCAACCCAAACAATGCTGAGAGGTGTAATTTTTTAACACCCCTACGAATTTGAGAAGCTGTGACTGGCTATATCACATAGGATCATTTCATCAGCAAAAGCAAACATTTACAAAGAATTTATCCTCACTCATGGCCGGTGAAAAACTGGACAAACAATCATTCTGTTTGTTTAATGTTTGCTGGGAACATCCGAGGGCAGGGGGGGGGGGGGGGGATCAAAAAGGGCATTCAACTCTGGGTATGGGAGTTTACAATATATGAATCATAATGTGACACTCAATAGTATTGACATTATATATTGCTCCTTGAGTGGAACAGGTGCCAACTGCAATGCTTTAAAGCTTTAGAACTCACCCCGCCAATTGTATAGCCTCTTCCTTTGCTTATCAACCAGGCTCCATCATTTTACCTCATTCCCCCCACCCCCACCTGTCCCCCCCCCCCCCACACCCCAGATTGAGATTGGCACACATAAAGTAATTTACACATGAATACCTGAGACTTTCACAATAACATTACTCAGAAAGTAAAGCCTTTTTCAACTTGTACACTTCTGGTGAACGAGGGGATGTACTGCCCCTCTTGTCCCCTCCCCCCCCCCCTTCCCCCAAGTCTCGGGGCAAAGGTGCATCTGCCCCCTTCCAGCACCCTTAGGGAACAGTAACTGTAGAAAATCCCAATTCCTCATGCACTTTGTCATGGGTCAATGCATACTTTGACTCCCATAGAAGAGTTGTTTTATCATTCATATCGAATGAAAGGTAAGTGCAAGATAGGAAAATAATCAGAACTGACATTTGCTGTGATGTGGTTTTGCTTTGGTGGTGGGGTGGGGTGGGGGGGGGGGGGGGGGAACACTCATCTGTCAACACTGTTTCACCATGTGAAACCTACAAATAAACTATGAATCAGTGACATACTGATTTACTATGTCACTGATTCATGGTTTCCTTATGAACAATAACTTCTTTTTCACAAGGTCCCTGGACTTTAGAAATAAAATGCTGTGATGTCACACACTATTAAATTAGAAAAGGTTTGTGATGCCCTTTCCAACAGTGTATTACATCACAACATATATACACAAGTAGTTAACCCTTTACCCAACGTAATGGCCAAAACCGGCCAGCGTTATTCTCAAAAATCGCCAATTAATTTTCATTATTTTTTTCATTTTTGTCTCAAAAACATAGGTTATGACCCCTCATTGGAACGAGCTCGTTGAGCTCGTTCCAATGAGGGGTCATAACCTATGTTTTTGAGACAAAAAATGAAAAAAATTAGTTATTCGAGAATTTTTTTTGCATGTGTCGTCTGCTTTTCATGTTAGGTAAAGGGTTAAATGGTTAAGGTCTAGATTATTTTTGAGGTCTGAATTTGTTATTCAAAATTTGTTTTATTTCAAATTATTGGAGAGTGCCCATAGGCACTCTCCAATAAGTTGTAATAAAACAAATTTATATGAATAAAAAATTATTTGCATTTGACAGAATATGAAACATCAACAAGGAAAATATTGGCTTTTGCTCTGGTACCCTCATTTTTTTTGAAAGCCCTTCTAGTGGCTTCTAGCACTCAACCAGTTAATGTATCTTGCCTTTTTCATGCAATGCACGAATATAATCACATTTTATTAGTTTTTGCATCCAAAATATAGCTTATAATCCATAAATGGAAGGTGGCCAATGACCTCATTCCAATGAGGGGCTCGTAAACTATATTTTACAGGCAAGAATTTTATTTTTTTCGTAATTCAAGAATTTTGTTTTGCAAGTGTTATCTTCTATTTATGCAAAGTAAATAGGGGGCGCGGTGGCTCAGTTGGTAGAGGTGCGGGCTGCAAGCCGAGAGGTCCTCGGTTCGAATCCCACCTGCGGCAACCGCGTTGTGTCCTTGGGCAAGACACTTCACCCCGATTGCCTACATGGGGGCACGATGACGCTGTGTACTGAGGTGTACTGCACGTCGATGGTGCGCATGTCTTCAACCAATCTAACCCTGCCTGTGCTGCGGTGCAGAGTTCAGAGTTACGATGTTGGAGAGCTGACAGCTGCTCGTCGTTGCTCGGTGGTTCTCTCCGGGTACTCCGGCTTCCTCCACCCGTAAAACTGTCACGGTCACGATTAGCCATTGTGCATAAATATGTGACCTTAAACACCAATAAATAAATAAATAAATAAATAATGCAAAGTAAATAGTTAAAAAATTTAAAAAGGTCACATTAAATATTCACATTTCTGCTATATTAACATTTTACCCAATTTTTCAAAATCTTTTAACAAAACCATATTATGTGACCTTGTCAATGTTTCATTGAAATTTTTTGAAAAATATATTTATTTCAATTGCTTAATTTGTAAATTATGTGGACAGATTCCCAATTCGTTAGGTAAAGGTTTAATGCTTAAACTTACATCGACTAATAGTTTTCAGACTAGTATCTTGTGAATAAGTTGAACTTTTAGCTTCTTGACAAACATTAAATATAAATGGACTAAGCACATGTGCTTTGGAAAGGTTCACTATCAGGTCAAGGTCATGAACTTCCAATCCCTTGTCCTCCTCTGGAGTTCTCACTGCGGTTGGATTTTTCTGAAATAAAAAACAAATTACTTTTGTAAGTAATACATTCCAAGTTGGAGAGGAGTAGGGTCCTGCAAATAAAAAAAACAGTTTGATTCGAAATACATATTCGAGGTGAATTAAAGTCGAAATTGGAGAGCTGAACATGGAATTTTCAAATATGACAAACAAAAGCAATGCAGAAAATGTCCCTGAGAGAGCCTGACCAATTGCTGTTGCAGTATCGGCAACACAATTCCATGCAAATGCAATGAAAATTCTCTGCTTCATGCCAAGGTAACAGATTGTTTAGTACACAACTGGCATCATGTGTCTCTACATTTCTGTCATGAGTGGCAGCATAATAAAATCAAGCACCAGACTTCCCAGACACACAGGATGAACATTAATTTCTTGGTTCTTGGAGCAATTGCCTGACTTGACTAATTGTGAGAGCAATTACAGCTAAATCCAATCATCTGAGCTATCAAAGCATATATGATCAACAGTATTAGGTAAACAGTTTGATGAAATCAAGTATTTACTGGCAGATTGTTACATTATTTCTACAATTTGTTTTAAGGGAAACAGCTTACATAAGCTTTGATCTTGATGCTGAATCCTTTTCCATGAACATGTATATTAATGTTTGAATTGTAATTAACTCTTTACCTAATGAATCAGCCACATCTGCCCGCGTAATTTACAAATTTAGTTAAAAAAATTTCAAAAAATTTAAACGGAACCATATCATGTGATCCCTCATTGTAATGAGCTCATCAAGCTCATTCCAATGAGGGGGATCACATGATGTGGTTTCATTGAAACTTTTTGAAATATTTGAAAAAACAATTATTAAAATAATAAATTTTGATATTGTCTGCGTTTGGTAAAGGGTTAATGTCTGAACTGTCATAATTTGGAATAAAACATTTGTTTCTAAAACTAAATTATTTCAAGTCACCAAAATTTGTTCACATGGCTCTCCAACTTACTCTGTACAGGCAGAGGTAGCAGCACCATCGACATGCAGTAGACCTTAGTACACAGTTCCACTGTGCCCCATATGAACAATCAGAATGAAGTGTCTTGTCTATGGACACAATGCAGTTATGACTGGTCAGGATCGAACTGTAAGGAATTTAATTCTGTTGTGGCTGGGAACTAGTCTAGCCATTAAATAGTCCATCGCCTACATGTTATGTTCAGATTTACTCATCTGGAATATTTCAGTTGGTCGGAACCTATGGTTTGCTTTTCCGACCAACTGATATATTCTAAATGACTGAAACGAAAAAATCCCAAAACAGACATTTTCTTTGAATCGACAGAAGAAATGTTGTTCAATCAAGACATGATTTGACCAAATTTTTTTATGACATTATCAATAGCAATAAAGACTCACCACAGCTGTAGATTTTTTATTACACCACATAGTTCCACTAATATAATTATATTAATATCTTGATGGTTTCAATGTGAATTAAATAGTTATTGATTGGAATATCTATAACTGCAGCACAAAAAAATATCTGTCTACATGTAACTCTCACTGAGTGAAGGAACAACACATTACATTAATGGCAGTCTGTGTGGAAACTCCACGAAAAGTGGGTAAACAAATAGCCCATAACAGCACCATATTTTACAGAATTTGGCTGGTGGCCTGAGAGCTTGACCTCAGCACTATAGAATCTCACCTGTTACAACTGAAAAGTGAAAACACTGCATCTCAAACATTATTTCCATTAGTTTTCCATGGTTCTGATTTTATTTGCAATATTTTATTTATGAAATCTCTGTCCATAGTAACCTGGAAAAAAACTAGGGTCGGTAGGGTAGGGATATTTTTTTTTCTTTTTGTAAAACAGATTTGGAGGGGTACATTTCACATATGCATATTGGATACAATACATATATAAAATTGTACATGTATTTCTTGGTGTACACTGAAGGCTGAAATGGTATAGAACTAAATATGATGGCTTATTCTTTATTTTTAATGAAGTTTTTTTTTTAATTTGGTGTTTTGAATTTTCATTGCATAGATTTACAAAAGGTATATACTTTATATAAATGTAGCAATGGTAGGATTTTTTTAGGGTTATCATACTCACAAACAGTGGTTTATGTGACTGATTGTCAGTACAAACCACTGTTATGTGTCTAACAAACATTATGTGGCTATCCACAAAAACATCCAGCCATGTGTCATGGATAGTGGTGTCACTGGTGTATGTTGTCTTCTTATTGGTACAAATCACTGAGGTGTCCAAAAAAATTTATAAGGCTTGATGACACTTTTTTATTTTTTTTTTTTTTTTTTAGTAGGGTTTAACGACACATTAACAGCCAGGGTCATATCATGTCAGTGACAGTTTTACGGGTGGTGGAAGCCAGATACCCAGAGAGAACCAACGAGCAACGACGAGCAGCTGTCAGCTCTCCAACATTGAAACTCTGAACTCTGCACCGTGGCACAAGCAGGGTTAGATTGGTTGAAGACATGTGCACCATCGACGTGCTGTACGCCTTAGTACACGGCGTCATCGTGCCCCCATGTAAGCAATCGGGGTGAAGTACCTTGCCCAAGGACACAAGGCGGGAGCGCGAACCAGTCGCTGAAATGGTCACCCAACCAACCACTAACCGCGCTCGACGTTGCTTAACTTCGGTGATGAACTGGTTACATGCCACCGCGCCCCACTTGCTGCCACTGATATCTTGCTTAAGCTGTCTACATATACCTATTGAAGCCATACAATAAAATAAAAAGCCACCAAGTTTAGACCCATAGTTGCACTAGTCACATAACCTACAATATATCGGTATATCCGAAATTCTATCATCCCTTTACCTCCCAACATATCTGTAGAATCTCAAATGACAGAAAAAAATGAGAGACACTGAATCACAAGATGCCTCTTTCATTTGTTTCCTGAATATTTTATTTATGAAATCTAGATCTGCTGGTGTACAAGTGGGATGTGACCCGATTCAGTCCTTTGATTTTGAAAATGGTTGACCCCGCTGTATATTGCTTGCTAACATTTGAAGTAAAGTGTGCTATTATAGAGTCCTGGCAAAATTCATGGTGTATTGTTAACCTTTTTGTGCACGCATTGTATTATTTAGCATATTTTCCACAAATAGATTTTAACCCTCTACCGAAAACATTAATATCAAAATTTTTGTTATTTTGATTTTTTTTTCACCCAATCCTTAAAAAAATTTCAACAAACCATATCATGTGACCCCCTCATTGGGACAATCTTGATGAGCTCATTGTAACAAGGGGACAAATGATATGGTTTTGTTGAAATTTTTACAATTGTTTCTACTGCACAATTTGGATATTGTGAGGCAGATGCAGCCAATTTCATTTAGTAAGGGTTAGTCGCTCGCTTGGTAGAACCAGAGCATGCTGTTGACTACTTGTACTGGAGGTATGGCAAATGGTTTTGTGTTGGGGAATTATATTCAATTAACAGGCTTATTCAGTTAAGAGATATCCTATTAAGTAGGCTCCACTGTATTGTACATGTACATGTATATACATGTATTTGTTATAAACAAGTAAAATTGATACAGTGGAACCCTGTTAATTGAATAGCCACTTTTCCAATGAAAATTAATCAATTAACAGGAGTATTCAATTAACAGGACTGTGTCAGTTTCCTGTATTCTAGAGATAAACTTAGCATTTGTTCTGTTATATCTTATTTGACAAAGCTTCATGAGCTCTATCAAACAAGATATAATAGATTAAATGCCTGTATTGGATGTACTGAGGCCAAATGGGTCTATAAACAAAGGAAAACTGGGGAGAGTCACAGAGTCAGTGAAATTTCTCGACAGGTTACAAGAATTCTTATTCAATTAGAGATGGTCTGTCGCCTGCTATACCCCCCACTAGTGTGGGTGACTGAAAGAGGCATTCAAATTTTGTACGTAAAAAAGATCCAACATGGTCATAGTCGGCCATCTTGAATCCGATCGGGAAAACAATTATGTCACACAATGCTCCTCATCATGTCCATCATTTATATCGAGTTTCATGACAATGCAGTAAAAACTGTAGAAGCAGTTTGCTCCACAACTATTTTGCAAAATCCGATATGGCCACCAGTTGGCCATCTTGAATGTGATTGGGAAAAAAATTTATGTCACACACTGCTCCTCGTCATGTCGATCATTTATATTGAGTTTCATGGCAATGCAGTAAAAACTGTAGCAGTAGTTTGCTCCACAATTATTTTGCAAAATCCAATATGGCCGCCAGTCGGCCATCTTGAAACCGAGCGGGAAAAAAATTATGTCACACACTTCCACTCATCATGCTGATCATTTTTGTGAAGTTTCATGAAAATGCAGCTAAAACTGTGGAAGTAGTTGTCTCCACAAATTTACATGTGCAACAGACCGATGACGATGAGAGACCGACAGACTGACCGACAAGTTGACTCCTATATACCCCCCTAAACTTCGTTTTGTGGGGGTCTAATTAACAGTTGTTTATTCTATAACCTACATTCAATTAACAGGTCAAATTTGTACTGGAGGTATGGTAAATGGCATTGGATTGGGAAATTATATTCAATTAACACGGTTATTCAGTTAAGAGATATCCAATTAATTGGGCTCCAATGTATTGTGCATGTATATACATGTAATGGTTATAAACAAGTAAAACTGGTAGAGTGGAACACTATTAAATGAATAAGTGGCTATTCAATTAACAAGAGTATTTTTAACAGGGATTGTGTCAGTTTCCAATATTCTGGAGATAAACTTAGCATTTATTCTATTATATCTTGTTTGACAGAGGTCCATGAGCTCTGTCAAACAAGATGTAATAGATTAAATGCCTGTATTGGATGTACAGAGGCCAAATAGGTCTATAAACAAAGGAAAACTGGGGAGAGTCAGAGGAATTTCTTGACAGGTTAAATTATTTCTTATTCAATTAACAGGAGTTTACTCTATAACCTATATTCAATTAACAGGTCAAATTTGTACTGGAGGTATGGTAAATGGTTTTGTGTTACGAAATTATATTCAATTAACAGGGTTATTCAGTTAAGAGATATCAAATTAAGTAGTCTCTACTGTATTACCTGTCGAAGCTTTGACATTGGATCTGCAGCAATGAAATCTGATTTGCTGAATCTGGTCACGAAACAGACCACTTGATATTGTGATGACTGTCCTCGTTCCTCTTCTCCAGGGATATAAACTCTTATAATCTGTATTTCCTTCAAACAAAAGTGTAAATACATGTATTTGTTGTTATTATGCCTCAAAGTTAGTTTGTCCAATCAGAATGCTGGAATACCCTCTTTGGGTTCCACCGTATCAGGTAACTACCTGGTTATTATTTGATATCAGGTTAGTAGAGACCATTATTATACTTCATGAATAAAGCTAGATAAAAGATGACGTCTGATTGGACAGATACAATTTGATAATTATATATATATATAATTTGCGTGATCATGCCTGTTGGCTCCGCCCATTCTTGACAACATGTGAGAGACCATCGCGACGGTTGTAATTGTTTGTAATAACACATGCTATGACGCGGTGATTTTGTAATATCACATGCTAAATCCGAAAATTGTTGAAAGGGAGAAAATAACACACGCTGTTTCCGAAGATTTCCTAAGTTTTTCTCTCGCCTCAAATCAGACGACAAAAACGAACATGGCTTTCGCAAATATTACCGATGAAAATATCGAGGCACTTTTAAGGTCAAAGGACAGTTCATCAACTAAACGAAGTGTTGACAGAAGTATAAAGTTTTTTCAGGGAGTTTTTGGGCACAAAGGGGAAATCAACTGAATTTGAAACATTCAACGTATGTGAACTGAATCAGTGTTTTAGTCTGTTTTATGTGTCAATCAGACAAAAATGTGGTGAACATATGAAGAAAACTTATTTAAATGCAATCAGGTATGGGTTAATGAAACACTTGAAAGACACTAAAAATATTGATCTGAAAAACGATAAATCTTTTTCATCATCTAATGGACTGTTTTCGGCTGTTCAAGTGGACTTGAAAAAGAAAGGATTTGGATCTGTGATCCACAAACCCCCCATTTCCAGGGACAACATCAGAAACATTCCTTTCAAAGGTCATTCAGTATAATAAAAAACATAGCGACCATTGTTCAGTGTGTTATGGTAGATTAGCCCCCTCAGAAAAAAAATTAACGCCCTCGACTTCGTCTTGGGGCGTTAATTTTTTTTCTTTGGGAGCTAATCTACCATAACACACTGTACAACGGTCACTATGTTTATATTACTATTTTGATCAAATTGAAGCATTTCCAAAAGTATTTTCAAGGTACTGTTTACTACCATTTTTACTGACTTAAAACATTAAATATTTTCAAGGTACCATTACTACCGTATTTATTGATATAAAACATTAAATATTACAAAAAATGGACAAAAAATATTATTTGTAGTCCCAAAAGTTCTTTGTTGTTGTTTCTACAACTCTAGGAGAAAGGCTACCGACCAAAATCTATCGATTTTTTATGCTGAAGCAAACATTTTCCTTACAGTCTACTCAACAGATTAACAGTGATTTTTTGAACATTTAAAAGTGCTTTGTTAACCCTTTTCAGGTGGTATTGACAGTAAATGTATGTAAAGGTATTTCAGATATGCTTGTAGTGATCAATTTTATTTTGTATACAAATATCACACTTCGAGCAGCGAAGATTGTTTACTGTCACCATGGATACATACCAGTGCCAGTTACTGTTGATGATTCTGTGTGGTGCTGTCAATAGCAGCTTCTAAAAAATGTCTGGTCGTTCTTTGTAATTTATTAATCCCTTGATTTACATGGACTTTTGACAAATGTTACATGGCGTGTAGCTGGCTGATACATTTCCATACAATGCTATGAGAGTTCATATCAGGTGAGGCAAAGCTGATATGAACTTTCATCACCTTGTATGGAAATGTATCATCCAGCTACACGTCATATAACTTATATTACACACCTGATAACCCTTTACCCCATGCACACAATATCAAACTTAATATTTTAATTATTTTCATTCAAATTTTTCAAAAAAGTTCAACAAAAATATGTCATGTGAAATCTCACTGGAAGAATCTCAATGAGCTCGTTCCAATGAGGGGTCACATGACATGATTTTTTTTTAAATTAAAAAAAAAATTGTTTCAACTGCTCAATTTGTAAATTACAGTGGCAGATGCAGCCAATTCGTTAGGTAAAGTGTTAATGTGACAAAGAAACAACACTTCCAAATACTATTTCTCGAATAACTGATAATCTTTTAGTTTGCTTTCAAAACCTAACTTACGACCCCTCATTAGAATGAGCAGACCTTTCAATTTCATAATTTCCATCAAACACAGAGCAATAGGCAGTTCTCTTGTGTTCCAAATAAAAGTACAGGTGGGAATAAAGGTATGGAGTGGAACATTTATCAAAATTAAATAAAAGTACAGATCAAAAAGATAGTACAGGGTGGAAATCCACTGAGGGGGTGGGGCAGTGATCATGATGGTAGTTAAATTTATCTACATGTAAAAGACAACTTATTTTCTAGTATTGCAGTTAGTTACAACAATGAATACACTGTCTGCTAAACAAAAGACTATCACACAATCTTGTGAAGATTTACTAATTCAGAGATATACTCCCTGTTGGTGGTCTGAATTTGTTATTCAAATCTTATATATTACCAATTATTGGAGAGTGTCCACAGGCACTCTCCAATATTTTGTAATAAAACAAATTTATATAAACAAAATATTATTTGTATTTGACTGAATATGAAATATAAGCAAGGGAAGTGCTGGCTTTTGCTCGGTTATCCTAATTTTTTTAAAGCTCTGATAGTGGCTTCTAGCACTCAACCAGTTAATAAACATACAGGCCCAAATAACGTGCATACAGGGTGGAAAAACTCCCCAAAATGAAAAAACATGTATGTTTATTAGGAACACAAGAGTACCCATCAATTGCTGGAATGTTTTGGAATTTAAGGGCATACATTGGATGGTTTGGTGTTATGATTTTTTCATGAAATTCAGCAGAACTGATTTAATCCTAAAAGGCCTTCAGATTTCGAGATATTTTTGCTACACATTGACAGGCTACATCCAAAGGCTTTGCAGTTCTTTCTTGGCAAGTCTTGTTTGCCAGTGTTGGCAGCCAAGACTTGCCTGGACACAACCGCTAAGTCACTGAACTCAGAAACTCTGTATTGTGTAGGGTTGCACAGTATATGGATAAACCAATACATACAATATTCAACCCAGTATCGATTGAATACTGGTGTGATTACAGAAATATTGGTTTATCATCATTATTTATTTATCTGCAATTCAATTTTCAAATTGTCTTGAATTTTAACTGCAGTTCCGAATGAATAATATTATCCTTTTACCCAACGAATCGGCCACATCTGCCCAAGTAATATACAAATTCAGCAGTTGAAAAAATATTTTTCCAAAACAATTCAACAAAACCATATCATGTGACCCCTCATTGGAATGAGCTCATCAAGCTCATTCCAATGATGGGTCACATGATATTGTTTTGTTGAAATTTTTGGAAAAATTCAATAAACTAATATTTAAAATGATAAATTTTGATATCATCTGCTTGGGAAAAAGGATATTTCAACTGCATCATCAAGGCATGCTAATTCGTTCTAAATCTTCTGTGATGGCTCAAGTCCCGATTGTGATTCGTATGTTCAGGTATCTGAACAGTCTTTCGATATGCCAGTATACTATGGTATTTTTTTGAATACCGATACAAGTATTCAGTTTAAAATATCGTGCTGCCCTGGTATTGGGGCACCTGTTTTGTTGCAGTAAAAAGTGATCACAGTTGGAATTAGGCCCTGTAGCGTAACAGATATTTTGAGGTACCAATAAAGCAAAGAGCTGGCAGTCTTAAAATGACATTGCAGAGGGACAATATTACAAATTAAAATTATACTATGAGGGTTGAACAGCAACCGATTTGACAAGTCTGCAATGCCACAAAATTATATCAATCTAAAGGCCTGGAATGAGTGTGACTGGCTCATTCCAATGAGGGGTTCAGTCTTTGTTTTCAAAGGAAAATTTGAAAAACTTCTGAATGGCATTTTTGTGTATAATGATGGGCAGACTGAGCCAGTGTATCAGATACAAGTGCAATGCCAAGGGTGGCTACATGTATGCCACCGACCCCAATGCCAAGCATGAGTTTCTAGTCATTTATCTTTGTTGATATTGACTTAATCTTATCTTGTCTCCATTAAACCATAGCACCAACACAGCAGGCCACCAAATATGTCCATGGGACACAAATGCCCCCACTTTATGATAAACTATATTTAGTGGTTAACAAAGATTGATGAGAATTTGTGTGTGTTTCACACTATTTAACCCTTTACCCAACACAACGGCCAAAACCTTTTAAAAACAAAAATCGCCAATTAATTTCCATTATTTTTTTCATTTATTGTTTCAAAAACATAGGTTATGACACCTTGTTGGAACGAGCTTGTTGAGCTTGTTCCAACATGAGGTCATAACCTATGTTTTTGAGACAAAACATGAAAGAAATTAGTTATTCAAGAATATTATTCGCAAGTGTCATCTGCTTTCATGTTTGGTAAAGGGTTAACAAAGCCTCTAATGAAACAAAGGAACTTGTTATTTCTGCTCACTGTGCATCACGTACGAACATATTTATTTCATATTTTTGTGCAAGATATTTAAAACTTTCATTCATTTGTCAGATATTTCAATACGGTACTCACGAGAATTGTGTTAAAAGATCTTGTATGAAAACATGATAAAAAGTCGTTCCATTCATTTTTCCAACTGAATTTGTACAACTGTAGAACACATAAATTAAATTTATTTGTTAATTAGTTCAGCAATCTGAACATAATCATCAGTATCAGTGACTATCAGTCGAGTTCAAATAACTATGTTCAGATTCTGAACTAGTCTACGATACATCAGTATATCACAGTATTCTTTTCATATCGATACCGGTATTGTAACTTGAATACCATGCAGCCCTATCTTAAGTCACTCAAATGATTCTTCAAGGAATGCATGAGCAAAAAGACAAGAGAGTAGCATTACAGTCCTTTGAAGTTTGTCGTATTATGTTGTTTATGTACCAATTCTCAGAAAGTGAAGTTTGATTAGTTTGAAGTCTTGGAATGCTACAGCTTATAATTCATGGTGTATAATAATGTATTGTTCACATTTTAACCCTTTACCTAACCTGAAAAGCAGACGACACTTGCAAAAATAATTCTTGAATAACTCATTTTTTTCATTTTTTGTCTCAAAAATCGCGACATCGACACCGTAGCTGCAACGGGTGGTGCAATTTCACAAAATTCTAAGTTCATCAAGGGCCATAACTCCAAGAAAAATATTTGGAACAACACATGCATTGAACAGTGGCTAGACATCAATAAGATACACTTACATGCCAAATATAAAGTCATTCCACCAAGTATTTCAAAAGTTATTGAGTTTTGAAACTTGTTGGTCACAGACAGACCGACCGACATTCTAAGTTCATCAAGGGCCATAACTCCAAGAAAAATATTTGGAACAACACATGCATTGAATAGTGGCTAGACATCAATAAGATACACTTACATGCCAAATATAAAGTCATTCCACCAAGTATTTCAAAAGTTATTGAGTTTTGAAACTCGTTGGTCACAGACCGACCGACCGACCGACCGACAGACAGACAGACAGACAGACAGACAGACAGACAGACAGACAGACAGACAGACAGACAGACAGACAGACATTGCCACTATAGAGCTGCTAGTCGCAGCTAAAAGCATAGGTTATGACCCCTCGTTGGAACGAGCTCGTCATAACCTATGTTTTTGAGACAAAAAATGAGAAAAATAATGAAAATTAATTGGCTATTTTTGAGAATAGCGCTGGCCGGTTTTGGCCATTATGTTAGGTAAAGGGTTAATGTATACATTGGCTGATTTGCCTATTTCCCATGAACAGATTTTAAAACCTTACAGAAAACACAAATCAAGTTTTTTTGTTTTGTTTGGTTTTTCACTGGAACGAGCTTGTTCCAATGAGAGGGACAGGGTCACATTTGGTTTTGTTGAAAATTTTGAAGCACAATTTGTATGTTATGCAGTGAATGCAGGAAGCGGGGTAACCCAGTGGTTGCGGAATTGGACTTCAAACCGAAGGTCTACTGTTCGATCCCTGTCAAGTGCACTAAGGCATACTGCACGCCGATGGTGCACTTTTCTTCAACCAATGCTAACCCTGCTTGTTTGGAGTTAGTATGTTGGGTAGTCCAGATGACAGTTGCTCTCCATTGCTCAGAGGTTCTCTCTGACTTCTTATACCCATACAACTTTCTGTCATAAGGTGACCCTCACGGTCTGTTAAGGTGCTATATAAGTAAGAGAAATTTGTTTACTTTGAAATTTCCACCTCTGATATTCCATAAATTCTAATTAAATGTACACAAATTATACATCAAAATGAAGTTTGTGATGTATTGAACACGAATAAATATGCAATCAACTCGCAGAGTTGACAGCAGGCACCAATGGTTCCTGGAAGTGTGCTGTCATATTCGTACCAGAATTGAGAATAAAATAATATTTCAGCCTAAGGAAAACATCTTGTGTCCAAATGTGCTTCATATACCCAAGAACAAAGCTAGGACATCAAAATTCTTCAAAATGCAGTAGCAGAGCTGTGTGGGGGTAAATTCTAAAACTCTTGGCTTTGTTTTCATTGTCTGTTTGTTTACATTTTAGTCAAGGTCATCTGGGCTGAAAAAGCACAGACATACAATGCAGTCTGAAATCAAATAATGAAGACAGCTGCCACATTACTTGCAAGGTATCATGACACCTGTTTGACTTTCTTAGAATTACCTGATTGTTTTTCGATGAAAATTTGTGGTATTGCATGAT
This sequence comes from Pictodentalium vernedei, assembly GCA_031216915.1. Taxonomy (NCBI): domain Eukaryota; kingdom Metazoa; phylum Mollusca; class Scaphopoda; order Dentaliida; family Dentaliidae; genus Pictodentalium; species Pictodentalium vernedei. Next base: position 183,500,925 of record CM062288.1, read on the forward strand.
ACTCTTGAGTTCCAAGTAATAATACCTGTACTATTAATTTTTACCCTTTTTCCACCCATATGGATCTTATTTGAGCCCCGACATTTATTTATTTTTACCAGGCTGAGCATTCAGCCCAACATAAAGATGCACCAGTTTGTACTAAATTTCTAAAATTTTGCCATGACTGTACTAAGATGGAGTTATATGATGATTTTGAGGTAATTTATCCAGGATGTGGCACACTTAAATGTTTCAGTCAGTTTTAAACCTCAGAACAAGGTAGTAATATTCCCCCTTTACTATTATTCAACCCCATACTATTATTTCATTTCACCAAATTGTCCACCCTGTACTATTATTGCACCCGATACTATTATTTTTATCACAAGCCTGGTAATAGACCAGAAAGTCTTCATATCTCCATCCATAGTACTAGTACTTTTGCCCCTTCTTTTATTCAATTTTATAAACTTTTCCACCCCCTACTATTATTCCGCCCCCTACTTTTATATAATTTCATGAAATTTTCCACCCCTTACTATTATTCCGCCCCCTTCTTTTACTTTATCTCGAGAGTATGCACTCGTCCGCAGATCAAGAAATCCATCTTCAATAAAAATTGAAGACAATGTTGTCCTTTCCCCAAAATCAGTCCTGTCACTGCATCGTAAAATGTTTAAAATGCCTTTGTTCTTGGATATATGAAGTGCATTTAGCCACAAATTGTTCTCCAGAAATATTATTTTATTATCAGTTCTGGTATGAATACGGTAGCAGACTTCCAGGAACCAATGGTGCCTGCTGTTAACTCTGTGAGCTGATTGTATATGCATGTATTTTCAGTGTTCAATATATCACAACCTTCATTTTGATTTTCAAAGTAACTTGACTAATTTTCCTTACTTATTTAGCACCTTAAACTCCAATAAATAAATGCGTGGATGCAGCCGATTCATTAGGAAAGGGTTAATCGTTCACTAGGAGTTGGAGGAACTGAGGCACACAGTTGTCTACTCATAAAAGTAAAAACTGCAGGTGTGACGACATGCAAGAGCGATAGATCGTCTTAAAATTGAAGGACTGCGAATGACAGAATGGTCTATTGGTTTTGTGTGAAAGGAAATATATTGATTTAGGCGCCGCAGCCACCTAGGGAAGATTTGCGAGTGGAAGGCATGGCTGCCTTTTCAGCCCCCCCCCCCCCCCCCCCCACTCCCCCCATTTTTGTCCGGGATTCTCCAGTGTGCCATTTATAGTAATGTCACTAATGGAAATGGGATTTGACACCCCACCTCCACCAGTCAGTAACACTAACACTTAGGTGCTATATTAGTAAGAGAATTTTGTTTATTTTGAAATTCCCACCTCTGATATTCCTTAAATTCAATTTAAATATACACAAATTATACATCAAAATAAAGGTTGAGATGTATAGAACATGAAACACATATGTAATCAACTCATAGAGTTGACAGCAGGCACCACTGGTTCTGGGAAGTCTGCTACCGTATTCGTACCAGAACTGATAATACAATAATATTTCCAGTGAACTTGTGGCCAAATGTACTTCCCATATCCAAGAACAAAGCTAGGCATTCAAAACACTTTAGAGTACAGCGATAGGACTGCACTTGGGAAAAGTACATCTTCTGTATTTTTTATTGAAGATTGATTCCATGTTGGATGGAAATGCACAAATCACTCGATACCACAAATTTGTAATACTAAGAAATTCCAACAGGTGTCATGACACCTTGCATAGAATATGACAACTGTGCAATCTCTATATAATAATAGTATGCTGTGTTAAGGCGATCTTTCTCATTATTTGATTTTAGATAGCGTTGTATATCACTGCTTCTTCCGTCTAATGACGATGACCAGAAATCGGACGTACAATGTAAACAAAGCCAAGAGTTTTGTAATTTACCCCCATGCATCTCTGTCGGTGTGTTTTGAAGAATTTGATGCCCTAGCTTTGTTCTTGGATATGTGAAGCACATTTGGCTACAAGTTGTTCTCATGAAATAATGTATTATTTTATTATCTGTTCTGGTACAAATACACTAGCAGTTCATTACAAAGGTGTTTCGTTTTCTATACATCTCAACCTTCATTCTGATGTATAATTTGTGTATATTTAATCTGAATTTAAGGAATATCAGAGGTGGGAATTTCAAAGTAAACAAATTTCTCGTAGTCTTACTTATAAAAGTTACATAGCACTTTTAGTTTTTAATTTCACAGGAGCAGGTATTTTCGGACTCGGGAACATTTGGCTCCGGGAACATTTGGCCTTGGAACATTCAGCCTCCGTTTTCAACTAGGGGGACTAAGAGAGAGGCGGTTTAAGATGAGTTTAAACACCTTTATTACAGAGAGGTGCGCATGCTCCAGACTGGTTAACATGTTTCAGTTTCTCTCTCAAAAATATTGTTTTTTGTGGTGAAAATGGACTTTGAGGCACATGTAAATAGCTTAAAATATTATATATACTATATAATATACGTTTTCATTGTGAGTTAGAGTATGGAGACTTCTAGACAAAGAGAGAGAATGTCTGATGGTAACACACCTAAGCCTGAAGCAAAATCACAGAAAATTGGCGGGTGGTGAGGAGCAGAGTACAAGTGATGTCGACCAAATGAGGGATAATAGTGGCAATAGTAGTATCTTCAACCAGCGTTTTGAAGAACTGTTTGTTGCCATGATTGATATAAAGATGGGACAAGAAGGAATCTGAAAAAACCATAGACTCAAAGTTAGACAAAATTGAATGGAGAAATCATGTCAACTTCAGACATCAAACTTAAATCCATTAAGGATGACCTTGACTTAGTTGTTAGGGGTGAGTACAAGAGAATTGATGACTTTGTTACTAATGTGTATGCACTGGTGGATTCACGCTATAACAATGGTCAGCCAGATACAACTGGACAGAATGTAGTTCAACAACAAGTACGTGACCCAGAAAGTGACTGATACTGATGTTATTATTACAAATATTGAGGAAACCCCAAATGAAAATTGGGTTGAAATTGTCACGAACTTGATTGGAAATCTAGGTAGTGAAGTTTCTGATACTGTGAAAGTGATCTCGGCAGACCGTCTGAGGAAGCACTACAGAGATAAGCCAGGTTTGGTGAAAGCACGATTTGAGTCGTTACAACAGAAATTAATCGTCCTTAGAAGTAAAACTAGACTAAAGGAAAGTTCAGACTTTCGTCGTTACATTCGAAGTGGAAAGATGCATGTAGAATGCTTGATTGAACAAAATACTAGAACGTTATTAAATCAAATTCCTCAAGGGAGAAGTTTTACAATAACAGGAAGTGGCTGTATTGTACGAAAGACAAGACTCGCTGGCATAGGAAAAGGACCAGCCCAGTCAGCCTTAGTATAACAGGGTTTCTGATATTATTAAATTTGGACATCTAAATTTGAATGGGTGGTCTCTGGGTAGTGGGGGGGGGGGGGGGGGGGGGAGGGGGGGGAGGGGTTAAATTTGAAAACCGAACTTATAAAGTGTGTAGACTGTGATATTATTGATTTGAGTGAAACACACATTACAGGGGCAGATTCTATACACATAAATGGTTATACCTGGTTTGGAAATAACAGATATATTATACATAAGAAGGCCCCTAGGGGGTCTGGAGGTGTTGGAGTACTCATTAAAAATGAGACAATGGGCAATTTTGATATACATATAAAAGTGAATGATAGCTCTCATGATGGCATTTTGATGTTACAGTTTGCATCAAAGTGCAATGGTGATAGCTTCGTTTTTATAGTTTGCTATATGCCACCTGAAAATTCACCGTGGGGCAGATATGCCAACTCCTATTTATTCCCCATACTCTCTGATATATATACACTTTACAGAGACCAAGAGGTTATAATATGTGGAGATTTTAATGCCAGAATTGGTCATCGCCAGTTGGATGATGATATGATTGGCATACCTACCAATATCATACTGGGTGAGGTAATAAACCAACATGGTCGTTCGTTCGTCAAATTCTTGAGTAATATAAAATTTTGTTTAGTTTAAACATATTTATTTGCCAACAAAAGCAAAGCAAAAGGATTGGAGGACAAGTGCTCTACACTTAGCAAACCCTCCTCTCAATTACATGTAACATTTAGTAATAAAATTTTGTTGATTGAATGGAAGATTTGAGGCTGATGTAGATAACTATACTTGCATCAGTAGCAAGGGAAAGTCAGTGGTACACTATGTGTGTCTCTCCAATGATATATTTAGAAGGTGTAAAAATTTTTAGCTATGTACTCAGACAGATTTAATTGAAACTTACAAACTGCACTACAGTTTGATTGTATCGGTACAGTAAAACCTGTTAATTGAATAGCCACTTTGCCAGTGAAAATTATACAATTAACAGGAGTATTCAATTAACAGGGATTGTGTCACTTTCCCGTATTTTAGAGATAAACTTAGCATTTATTCTATTATATCTTGTTTGACAGTGCTCCATGAGTTCTGTCAAACAAGATATAATAGATTAAATGCCTGTATTGGATGCACTCAGGCCAAAGAGATCTATAATCAAGGAAAACTGGGGAGAGTCAGGGTAATTTCTCGACAGGTTACAATATTTTGTTATTCAATTAACAGGAGTTTACTCTATAACCTATATTCAATTAACAGGTCAAAGTTGTACTGGAGGTATGGTTTTGTGTTGGGAAATTATATTCAGTTAACAGGGATATACAATTAAGAGATATCCAATTAAGTGGACTCCACTTCATCTGTTGTCTGAAAGGAGTAAGGCTCCAGATCACAGCTTTTTGGTCTTTGAATATGGTACTGAAAACACGGAACTTTTATCAGAAAAAATGAAAACGTAGAAAATAAAGAGACTGAGTGGGTGAAATGGAAAAGTTAAATAAACCATTCCCCGAATGTTTCATGAACTCGGAAGAATCTAGGTGTGAACTACATCAACTTATTAATAATACTGAGCTGGCAAGGGAAAATCAAGATTCAGTTGATTAAATTTACAATACCCTTGTAAATAAAATCGTTACTGGAATTAAGATGGTATTCCCCAGCTTTGAATGCAGTACAAAATTAAAGAAAAAATTCAAATTTTATAAGCCATTTTGGAACGACAACCTGACAAACCTTTGGACAGATATGTGCCTTTAGGAAAAAATAAACATAAAAATAAACAAAGAGCTCTGCATGAATTTAGAGTATCATGTTCAATTTTTAATAAAGAACTTCGCAGATGTGAAAGAAATTATAAAAGAAACTTAATGTTAAACATTTATGAAAATAGTGATCGAGACCCCAAACAGTTCTGGGAAAAAATTTTAAAATTGGGTCCCATTAGAGTACAAAAAATCCCAGAGGAAATTATTGATACAGGGAATATTACTACAGATAAAAAGAAAGTATTTGAAACGTGGAAGAACGAATTTCACCATTTGTTTTACCCAAGCCATAATAATATAACTACTGACCCTTCATTTTTAGAAAATATTAAACAGGAAAAATTGTTCAAGGAAAACCTTATGCTTGATCCTTTATATGAACTCAATAACAAACTTAATAAACCTCTTCAGTATTCAGAATTAGAAAAGGTGCTTAAAAATACAAAAAAATGGTAAATCCTTCAGAACTGATAACATTCCATATGAGGCTCTGAAATCAGAAGATGTGTCCCATGTAATCTTTGCCTTGTTTGAATTTATCTTTGATACAGGCTTGATATCCTCCTTATCGAGAAGGGCAATAATTTGTCCTATACCTAAAGACACCTCTTTTGATCGTCGGATCCCACTGAACTACAGGAGAATATATCTGATAAGTTCATGTAGTAAAGTGTACAGTAGTATATTAAATAATTGTCTAATGGATTATCTAGATGATAACTCGTTATTAGTAGATGAACAAAACAGATTTGGGTGACATAGATCTTGTATAGAACATATACACTCCTTTACAACCGTTATATGTAATATATGCCCAGTCATTTGTAACAATTATCGATTTTAAAAAGGCCTTCAATATGGCTGACAGTGATATGCTCCTGTGTATTAAACTCCTAAGATTTGGTGTGGATGGAAACATACCTCTCAATAAAGAATATGTATACTAATACCTTCACATTTGTCCATTTGAACAGTGAATTGTCTGATGAATTCATTTGTGGTAGGAGGGTTAAACAAGGGAACAATCTCTCTCCGACACTTTTTTCTATTTTTATTAATGACCTGGCTGTTGACATTAAAATTGCGAATAAAGGGGTTAAAGTAGGTGAAGAAAATATTTTGAAACTTTTGTATGCGGATGATGTTGTGTTAATAACAGAGAATGAACCTAATATGCAGTGTTTACTAAATATTTTGAATCAGTGGTGTAGGAAATGGGGTATGGCCATAAATAAAACTAAAACAAAAGTTACCCATTTCAGAAATAAATGCAAATGCAGAAGCCAATCAATATGAGTTTTTTGTAGGAGAAAACATAATTGAATTCGTTGACAAATACAAATACCCAGGGGTAATACTGAATGAATATAAAGATTTTAGTCATGTATCTGAAAGTCTATCAAAATCTACAGGGAGGGCTCTTGGCTCTATTATAAATTCACATACATCAGGATCTGGGCTTTCATACATTTCTGAAATTATATCTACAATGTGTGTGTCCTATCCTTGATTATGCTTCTGGTGTTTGGGGCTTCAAGAAATTTGATTGTACCGGTACAGTAAAACCTGTCTTGAGAGACCACTGTCTTGAGAGACCACATGTCTTGAGAGACCACATCTGTCAGGCACCGATTGGTTTAACTCTATAATGGACCTGCTATGGGAGACCACCTGTCTTGAGAGACCACCTGTCTTGAGAGACCACTGTGACCTAGTGCCAACTTGTATTTTTATGCCATAATGGACCTGTCTTGAGAGACTGTCCCTTTGAAGACTGAAACCATGACAAAAACTTTTTACCTGTTCCGGAATTGGAAAATCCATTGTGGTTATACTAACATAATTAAAGTATTAAAAGCTCTTAATTGGGTTTCAATTGCTATTCAGTTACATGACTCATTAAAGATTGAGATGTTTTTAAAAGACCCCTGTGAAAAGATTAGGATTATTGCTGAATAAACAATTTCATACATACCTGAAATGTGACAGATAGGATTATAAAAATAAATTTGTATTGAAAATCATTTCAATTTCAATTTGTTACAAAAACTTCATAAAAAAGAACAACTACAAAGTAATTACAAAAATCCATTCTTCTCCATTTCTGAATTTTGTGGTTGGTTATTCACTGACTTGAGAAAACCTGAAACTTGTTATGAGAGACCACCTGTCTTGAGAGACCACTTTTGTGTGGCCCAAAGGGCGGTCTCTCAAGACAGGTTCTACTGTATTGACTGTTCAAAAACGAACGAAATGGTTTCGCGCCCTGAAGACACGCAGGGACAGTATGGGGAGCAAGCCCCTTTCGACCCTCGGTGACAGTTTAGCGGCATTTATGTCGCTTGTTTCTCTTTTTGGGTGGAGGTGGCTGGGATGGAGAGACTGTAGTGGTTGTTGATGTAGTTGGGCTGTTGATGTTTTTAGAGGACTGACTAGGATGGAATGGTCGAGTCCTGGCTGCTTCAGGAGTGCTGTGGCTGGTGCACTGTTCCAGGAGTGCCATCGTTCTGCTGTTGTTGTCAGCTGATTCCTTTAGGATATTCCTGACTTCTTCCCGCATGCTATTTACTACTGCTGTTATGTCAAGTATATCCTGTATCATTTTCCGTTCCTGATCCGGATGGAGGGGGGAGACTGGAGTAGGAGACTTCAGAGAGCCAGTTTCCATTTCCGTCTCCGCCTCGCTGGTGACGCCGTCATCCTCCAGGTTGTCCCTCAAAGGAGAGGCAGCTGGGGAGTGGATGGGAGTCACAGGAGTTGGTGGGTGTGGAATGGTAGTGGCCTCCTCTGTCTTCTGTTCCGCCTTCTCTTCCTTTTCAGGAATGTTTCCAACTGCCGGGCATCGCGGCGCCTGGTGGATGGGCTCTTCTTCCTCTTCTCAGGGCCTCCAAGCCTTCTCGGGTGAGGACCAGTGCGAGAGGAGGTCCTCTCAATAAAGGTACTACCTCTCCCCGAGGAGGGTGGTAATTCTTTCTCTTCTTCAACCTTGAATTCAAGGTTCAGATGAATGCTCTTGCCTACCTCCTGGATAGTCCGGGTGATAGGGCAAGAGACGCCCAGAGCTGCTATCATTCTCTTCAATCGCGCTGGTAGTTCCAGTGTTTCCATAATTAAGGTTATAATTCGGATGCTCACACTCTTGAGTTCAGAAGCGCGAATGAATGGTTGATACCTTGACTGCTGGACTCTGTTCACAACAGGGCTGTATGATTTTATATTGGTGTTCATGGATTTTGCCCAATCCTAGCCATGAGTGGTGATATAGGTTTGGTTAGTTCCTTAGAACATATTGGGTTAACATGCTGCAGTTTTGGAATACGTTGTTAAGTATGGGCAGTATTTGAGTAAATAAGAAAACATTTTTATGGGATTATGGTAATCGTATTAATGGGTGGTGTACAGAAATAAATGAAATTTCAATTTAGTTGGAAAAGAAATATATGAAAGGTTGGAGAATTTTAATATTAAAGAAATTAAAATTTTTTCGTAAATTTTGTTTCTTAATATACCTACCACAATTGTTTACAATTGGATGTAACGTAAGTGCAAGCCCTACTTCGGAACTAACTCAAGCTAAGAAACTTTAACAAACAAGTTGGAAAAGTGAAAGGGTGCAAAAGCACGAAAAAGATCGAAAAAGGGTCGAGCGAGAACAGCGCTCGACATTACAGGTACTCTCTCTGCACACCTCTGGTGTTTACCGAGCGCATGCGCAACAACCATGACGTCAATTCCGAATTTCCTCCAACGAGAAGTTTGTGATTTAGCGGTGAGGCATCAATATCAAAGATATCCCCAGGGACAGTGGGCCTCAAACAATTGTGGTAGGTATTTATTTATTTATTCATGTTTAAGGTCACATACTTATGCACAATGGCTAATCATGACCGTGACAGTTTTACGGGTGGAGGAAGCCGGAGTACCCGGAGAGAACCACCGAGCAACGACGAGCAGCTGCCAGCTCCCCAACATCGTAACTCGCGTTAGATTGGTTGGAGACATGCGCACCATCGACGTGCAGTACGCCTTAGTACACGGCGTCATCGTGCCCCCACGCGGGCAATGGAGATGAAGTGTCTTGCCCAAGGACACAACGCGGTTGCCGCAGGTGGGATTCGAACCGAGGACCTCTCGGTTTGCAGCCTGCACCTCTACCTACTGATCCACCGCGCTCCCGAATTGTGGTAGGTATGTTAAAAAACAAAATTTACTAAAAAATTTTAATTTCTTCTCAACCTACTCACAAAAGAATAATAGCGAAACCTCTAAACAAAGAAAGAAAGAAGCACCTCAAAAGGACACAACGCGGTTGCCGCAGGTGGGATTCGAACCGAGGACCTCTCGGTTTGCAGCCTGCACCTCTACCTACTGATCCACCGCGCTCCCGAATTGTGGTAGGTATGTTAAAAAACAAAATTTACTAAAAAATTTTAATTTCTTCTCAACCTACTCACAAAAGAATAATAGCGAAACCTCTAAACAAAGAAAGAAAGAAGCACCTCAAAAGGACAAGGCTGAGCAATGCACAAACCCGATAAAAACAAATTTAACGAGGGTGCACAACAGCCTGAGCAGCAACAAGAGGGCCTAAAGAAAAAAGGTCCTCAGATTGCTGCTGTAGGTGGCAGAGATAAAAGGAGGAGAAAGTAGAAGAATTCTTCCAGTAAGCCGCATTCATAACATCCCAGAGCGAACCAGAATTGGAGAGCGCACAGGATGTAGAAGTTAAAAAATTTATAGTAATTTATATATTTTTTATACTTACCAATGACCCAGACATAGCTGGTGCTAATTCTTAATGAAAGTGTCAATGACACTGTAGCTCAACTTGACAAACTTGAACTTGGTAAGTTATAAATGAAATGGCAAAATTGAAGATCATTGGTACCAATGTCATTTTTTTGCCAGTGGCAACATTTTTTGACAGAAACCGAAGAAAATCGACAGCTCCCATCTAGAGGCCTCCCCAAACAAGCATGCCAGGTTTCAAAGCAATCCGATCATAAATGTGCCCTGTAGGGTGTACAAAAGGGAAATATTGTGGTCTGACTAGACTAAATTCTAAGAACGTTGGCCGTGGCAACATTTTTTGACGGAAATGGAAGAAAATCGATAGCTCCCATCTAGAGGTCACCGTAAATAAGCATACCAGGTTTCAAAGCAATCAAATCATAAATGTGCCCTGTAGGGTGTGCCAAAGGGAAATATTGTGGTCTGACTAAACTGAGTTCTAAAAACATTGGCCGCGGCAACATTTTTTGACGGAAATTGAAGAAAATCGATAGCTCCCATCTAGAGGTCACCCCAAACAAGCATGCCAGGTTTCAAAGCAATCCGATCATAAATGTACCCTGTAGGGCGTGCCAAAGGGAAATATTGAGTCTTTTGACTAAACTAAGTTCTAAGAACGTTGGCCGTGGCAACATTTTTTGCCGGAAATTGAAGAAAATCGATAACTCCCATCTAGAGGTCACCCTAAATAAGCATACCAGGTTTCAAAGCAATCAAATCATAAATGTGGCCTGTAGGGTGTGCCAAAGGGAAATATTGCGGTTTGACTACACTAAGTTTTAAGAACGTTGGCCGCGGCAACATTTTTTGACGGAAATTGAAGAAAATCGATAGCTCCCATCTAGAGGTCACCCCAAACAAGCATGCTAGGTTTCAAAGCAATCCGATCATAAATGTACCCTGTAGGGTGTGCCAAACGGAAATATTGAGTCTTCTGACTAAACTAAGTTCTAAGAACGTTGGCCGCGGCAACATTTTTTGACAGAAATTGAAGAAAATCGATAGCTCCCATCTAGAGGTCTCCCCAAACAAGCATACCAGGTTTCAAAGCAATCTGCTCATAAATGTGCCCTGTAGGGTGTGCCAAAGGGAAATATTGAGGTCTGACTAAACTAAGTTCTACGAACGTTGGCCGTGGCAACATTTTTTGCCGGAAATTGAAGAAAATCGATAGCTCCCATCTAGAGGTCACCCTAAATAAGCATACCAGGTTTCAAAGCAATCAAATCATAAATGTGCCCTGTAGGGTGTGCCAAAGGGAAATATTGTGGTTTGACTAAACTAAGTTCTAAGAACGTTGGCCGCGGCAACATTTTTTGACAGAAATTGAAGAAAATCGATAGCTCCCATCTAGAGGTCACCCCAAACAAGCGTACCAAGTTTCAAAGTAATGTGATCATAAATATGACCTGTGAGGTGTGCCAAAGGAAATTGTGGACGTACGTACTAACATACTAACATACTAACGTACGTACGTACGTACGTACGTACGCCGACGGACGAGAAGTGATGGCAATAGCTCAGCTTGACTTTGTCAAGTTGAGCTAAAAATCTAGGGCCAAACACAAATTTTGCCCCCCAATCCCCAAAATTTGCATCTAAAACCGAAAATAACATGTCCTAAATGGTCCTCCATACTTTTCCTCCACTGCGCATGCGCAGTGTCAAGGAGGTCTCGAAATTGGCGCCAATTATCATTCTTACAAGCAGTGCCTGGTCAGCGCTATGTACTCAGCGGGGAGGTACGAGTTCCCAACTCCTGGGAGGGCCATCCCCGTCTGGGTCATTGGTAAGTATAAAAAATATATAAATTACTATAAATTTTTTAACATTTTTATACTGTACCAATGACCCAGACATAGCTGAATAGAAAAAGGCTGGAGGGCCGAGGACAAAGAGAAAAATCCAATAAGCTCAACTATATATAATAGAGTTATCCCCTCGAGGAGAAAAGGAGGATTAGGCTTTACATGTATCTTTCTTATTTATGACAAATTAGAAAGACACAACACCCTTTATAATTGAGCATAATAACATCCATGTTCTCTATTAACATCCAGTATAACCCTTTATACTAATTATTTTTAAAGTAAGTCGAGCTGTTGGTTTTTTAATTTCTTGTTCGGTTTCGGTTTTGGTTTTTCAGGTGGAGTAAAACCTCGGTTCGGTTTTCAGTTTGTTCATGAGGCCAAGTATAATTCAATAAAACTCATTCTAATTTCCGTGTCATAACTAAATGGTAGTGAAATTGAGTGAAACTCAATGAATGCCCGAAATAAGCTATAATACATGAAGAATCAGGAAGGCCAATATAATAATTACCTAAATATACAAAACTTTTATTGTGCTTGGCCATTTTTCGAGGTCTGACACCTACACGCAACTTGAGGAAAGCTGCAAACACAACTAAACTGAAATGTCGGAAATTCACAGAATGTAGCCTTCCCAGAGTAGTGAGAGTACCCAGAGACTGCCATTGGCTCACTGACTCTTCTAGCAGAAGAGAAAGCTAAGAGAAATGCTGTCTTATAAGATAAGAATTTGAAGTCCACTGTCTCAAGAGGCTCAAATGGCTTTTCTTTTAGTTTAAGAAGAACCCAAGCTAAATTCCATTTAGGAATTAATCTAAGGGTTCTAGGTCTATTTATCGAGAAGTTTCTAACTAATTTAGATGAAGAGACATTAGATCCAATTTGTAAACTATCATGGTGTGCATAGGTATCAGATAACATAGACCTATAACCTTCAATAGTAACAGGCTGCAGTTTGATCTCATCAAACAAGTATACTAGAAAGTTTGCAATGTCTGGAATGGAGGGATCAAAAATATCAACAGAATGATCCCTACACCAATGACAAAAGACCTTCCACTTAGCCGCATAGTTTAGCGAAGAGGAGGTCCTCCTACAGTTAGAAATTGCGTCCACTGCTCGTCCTGTAAAATGCTTGCCGTGCAAGAAGGATCGCACAACGGAAATACGTGAAGGTTGAGACCTTGCGGGTTGTGATGTAGTTGACGCAATTTCCCCTGCGAAAGAAGATCCTCTCGTATAGGAAGCTTCTGCGGTATGTCCCACAGCAGACACCTGAGTAGATTTATCCACGGTCTCTGTGGAGACAGAGATGCTACCAACAGAATTTTGCATTGAGATTGTTTTATCTTTAGCAATATCTGCTGAATGAAAGGCGCTGGAGGATACGCATATCCTATCATTCCGTCCCACGAGATCGATAGAGCGTCTACTGCATATGCTCGAGGATCCGGACATGGTGACACATACGTCTGCAACTGATTGTTGAGCTGTGTCGCAAATAAATCTATCATTGGCCGCTCCCATTGGTAGCAAATCTGATTGAATACCTGTTTGTTGTTGAGAGTCCATTCTGATGGCAACAAGCAACCCTTCCGTGAAAGGGAGTCTGCTAATACATTCAGACGACCCGGAATATGACGGACCGAAAGTAGAACTTGGTGTTCTAGTACAAACAGAAGGATTCTTTCCGTTAAATTGAATAACGGAATGGAATGAGTGCCTCCCTGGTTCCGAATATACGCTACTACTGTCGTATTGTCGGACAGGATTTGGACATGTGCTTTCTGAATAATGTTCATCCAATGACATAGAGCAAGCCAAATTGACATCATTTCTTTGATGTTTATGTGCTTGCCTAGAAACTGCAGATCCCAAAGACACTGGCACTTCGAATCCGTTGGGATCAATGTTGCACCCCAACCTGTTTGACTGGCATCCGTCATAATAGCAAAACTCGGATCCGGCAACTGCAGTGGAACTCCCTGAGTCAACCACTGAATGTTTGCCCAAGTCTGAATCTCTTGTTTCACTTGATTTGATAAGAGAACGTCTATATCGAGTGAATGAATCTTTACTCTCCAATTCTGAGTCAAGAGAATTTGGAGAGGACGAGTGCGTAACCGCTCCATCGGAATGAGATCCGCAGCAGCTCCGCACAGACCTATCAGTCTCATGAATTCTCTCGCTGTGACTTTGTCTGAGTGAAGACAATAGCGAGCGTAACAACTGATTAATTTCGCTCTGGTTAAAGGCAGACGAACGAGATTGTTGTGCATCTCGAAGCTCATTCCCAAGTGGGTGAATGACTTGGACGGCACCAGATCCGACTTCTCCTCGTTTATTATAAAACCGAGACGTTGGGGTAATAAAAGCAGATTCTGCACATCGTTCTGAAGCGTTAACTCGTTGCCGTACCTCTGAAGAATGTCGTCCAGGTAGGCCGACTTTACCGCAGACGAATGAGCTCGCAAATGCATCATTACCGAGTTCATTATTCGAATGAAAGCCCAGGGCGCTAGGTTCAAACCGAAGCACATCGCTCGGAACTGATATACAACTCCTAGGACTGCGAAGCGTAGATACTTTCTGAATGTCGGATGTACCATGACGTGAAAGTACGCATCCTTGAGATCTATGCTTGTAGCATAGTCGTTCACCCGAATGCTCGCTCTGACTGATCGAATTGTCTCCATATAGAACTTCGGAGCGACGATCAGCTTGTTTATCCAGCTTAAATCTATGACTGGATGGAACGAGCCGTCTGGTTTCGGAACCAGAACAGATGGCTGTAGAAACCCGGAGATTCCTAGTCTTCTATGACCCCTACCGCGTTCTTCTCCAGAAGAGACTGTACTTCTGATAGAAGAGTGTCTCTTTTCTGCGGATTTGACGGAAGCTGATGCCATTTTGGACTTCGAGTTAATGGAGGCTTTCGTTTGAAGGATATTCTTAGTCCTTCCGAAATTACCCCTCGAACCCAGGGGTTGTCCGTAATTGACGCCCAATTGTTAATAAAACTCGACAATCTTCCGCCTACCGGAACACGATAGAGGTTCATACCATCACCTCCTGGACCTGCGAGGCTTGCGGAAAGAGAAACTACGTCCTCCACGACCCACACCTCGCCCCGTCGACCTACGGACGTCTGACCGGTTATCTCGGCCAGTATAACGTCCCCTACATGAGTCGCTGCCTTGACGATCTCTAGAATAAGACCTAGAGGATGCATAGGAACCTCTATAGGAACTTCCCTTGGGCGTACTTGTCCCAGAAGTGCCTGTCTTACTCTTTTCAGCTGTATCCGACTTTTTAGAAGTAGATTTGAATAGCAGACAATCCGAAGCTTTCTTAGTTATCTGATCATAGATTGCTGAAAGCTTGCCGTCGAAGAGAAGCTCTTCGGAGACCGAAGCGACTCTGAGAGAGTTTTTCACCTTACCATCCACGCGCATGGATGTAGCTAGAGCCGCGTCACGTCTAACCAACTCCAGGTTTGCCACTGAAAGGGCAAAGTTATACGTGGAATAAGCTATGGCCCTCGAAAGAACTCTTAAGGAGGATTGTATATCCTGGAATTCTTTCCCTTGAAGATGTAATGAGAACGCTTTAGTAAGGTGATCTGCGTATGATAAAGCGTCTAAGTTAACTCTATTAGACATTATTGTCGTTTCCAATGTCGTGTTGGAATTGACATAGACGACGGTATAGACAATTCTAAGTCTTCAGCCTGGTCGTCCAGACGCAGAGGAACTCTCGGTATGCCCTATCCTGCCGTTTCAAATTTGTTCCTTGAATTGATGAAAGGCAGATGTAGAGCATTTGCGGACAAGAAACCATACTTGCTCCTTTTGGTAGCAAGCTTATATATAGCATCATTCAATAGTTCAAATGTTCTTGTGACATTATTGGACTGTGTCAGAAACTCAGAGACGATGTCCCTAAACCGATCAAAAAATTCTGTGTCCAGTGACGCTATCAGTCTCTTATCCGGCATCGCAGCATTCTGGTCCGACGGAACAACCTCTGGAAGATAATGCCGCGTAAAATCTATGGCAGTTTTATGTTGTTCCGAAAGGGAAAACTCCAGATCCTCTGAATCCCTTTTGCCATCCTGTCGGACCATATGAAGTTCTCGGTCGTCCGTACCTGATGCTTCAGTGGAGCGTACCGACCCAGCGTCGTCGGATAATTCCTGATCCGACAGAGATTCTGTCGTCTGCTGGGATGCTGCGATAAGTTGTGCTATTTGTGATAGCACGTCCGTCACCGAGGCCTGTGGAGCAGCGGTCTTACGTTGCTTTGCCGCTGGAAGCTCCCTTGCGAACGTCCGGAGTCTACAGGCCCTCGTGTCCCTGGCTACCGGATGGCGTGACCTGGTTGCCGTGGAATCCCTGATCGGCGAAGCTGGCTGGATATCCGTGGTCACATAGCCAAGGTGCGGTCGTGTGCATTGCCGTGAGCATGAGGAAGCCATATTGACAGTCTCTCTGGACTGTTTATATAATGGAGCGTCCCGAGTGGCAGACGTATGCTCCGAATGCAAAACGTTTTGTACCACAACATCTGGTCCCAGATGTTGTTGTACGAGAGAGGGACCTCTCTCGCTCGCAGCCCGGATGGACCTGGACGAGCTAGGAACCGGACTAATAGGCTTCCTCCATTCTATCCTCTGATCCGTCGTCACTGGGTGTGCACTTTGTGTTATTATAGTGCTCGCATCACCCAAATCTCCTTTCTAGACCGCAATGGACGAACCCTGCTGCCGAGCCATTAGATGAATGGTCGCTACACCGGGTGAGCTAGCGGACGCCAATGCCGTCGATCCTACTAGGGACCTCTTAGGCAATTGACGTATTTCCATGAGCACTTTAGCCGCTAGCTCTTCATTTAACTGTGACAACGGAGGCACACTTTTGGAAGACATCACGGAAACATCACCCTGTTCTTGTTCCGCTGAAAAAGAGATTGAAAAACTAGAGTGACCCTGCAGAGAAAGGACCGGCATGGCCTTATCCCTGCTAACAACATACCGTGACACACGTTTCCAATGTTTGTCATCCCAATTGACACACACTGAGCAGGAGTTAGTGCGAGTACACTGACTACAATTAATACAATGATTATGAAAGTCAGAGGAAGATTTCCTCTTATTACAATTTGAACAATATCCTTTCATTGTGAAAAGAACACAAACAGACCTAGTATTTATTATTTATTGATGTTTAAGGTCACATATTTATGCACAATGGGCAATCATGACCGTGACAGTTTTACGGGTGGAGGAAGCTGGAGAGAACCACCGAGCAACGACGAGCAGCTGCCAGCTCCCCAACATCGTAACTCTGCACTGCAGCACAGGCAGAACAGTCCTAGTACTCGCACCAACCCCTGAAAACAAAGATACATAATAACATGATCCATTAACATATAGAAAAAATAAATGAAATCAAAAAAATCTTTTGAAAAAATATTTTTTCAGAAAAGCCCAAGTTTCTGAAAGTAACGTTGAGCCCCAATGGATCCCAAAAGAGCCTAAGTGTGGACAAAATTTTTTAAAATATTTCAAAAAAATTAATGCAACACTTACGTATAATAATAATGTATCTTGTTATGATTAAACTAATACAAAGACAAGAAATCACTCTCAACAGAAACCGTTGTCAATGTAAACAAGAAGTGTATAAAAACCGGAAACATGACTCCAGGCACTGATAAACATGGCCCGAAATCGGTTACCAATTACAACACTATCTGATGCAAAACAGAGACTTCCAGGGAAGAAACTGCAGAACATCAGATGGTAGATGCAGAACACAACGCCTAAACACCCATGGGTGAGGACGTAAACATGGGGAAAAAACAGAATTCATTCTGTTACCAAGCTAAAACTCTCAAGAAATTTTAGTAATAATATTACAGAAAATATGCCAAAAGTAAAGGAGAATAGCAAGTGGGGACTAAAGGAAAGGGAGAGAGGAAACACTGATCAAGCAGTGTAACTTTATAGCAAGAATGACAACAACAGGCCCATGCCTTGAAATTAGGGAACATAACATAATTTCATAAAAAAAATTTAAGTTACAGCCCTGATTATTTCCTGCCACTAATTTTTCCTCTCCTCCTTCTATTTCCTCTTTAGATCCACCATTTCTCTAATATTTATGTGTCTGGCATCATTTAAACTGAGATTTACAAGCACAAATATCAGTCAGATGTGAACTGATGAAGGGCCAAACAAAGAGTGATAATTGGTGCCAATTTCGAGACCTCCTTGACACTGCGCATGCGCAGTGGAGGAAAAGTATGGAGGACCATTTAGGACATGTTATTTTCGGTTTTAGATGCAAATTTTGGGGATTGGGGGGCAAAATTTGTGTTTGGCCCTAGATTTTTGAGAATTAGCACCAGCTATGTCCGGGTCATTGGTACAGTATAAAAATATGGCACGAAGCTCATGAGCATTAAACCGGTTCGAAACAAGATCCGAAGCAGACAAGCTGGAATAAGCCAGCTTGATTGCAAGACAGATCCATCTGGAAATAGAATTTGAAGAGATAGACTGCCTCCTAGGAATGAGACACAGAAAGAATCTCTTCCGACCCCTCTGAATGAACTGAGTGCGATTAATGTAAGTCTTGATTGCACAAACAGGACAAAGAAGAGGCCTCCGGCCATTGACAGCAGGGAGAGCCAGAATGCAGATGGGAGGAGGTGCCGAATCGGGAAGTTGATTCTTGGCCAGAAAGGAGCAATCAGCAGTGAAGGTGACACTGTTAGCCTCATTTCTGAAGAAAGCAGAATCAACAGAAAGCACATGAAGCTCACCGACACGTCTGGCAGAAGCAAATGCTAGAAGGAAAGCAGTCTTATAGGTGAGAAAACACATATTGATCTCATATAAAGGCTCGAATGGCGCCCCTCCAAACAATGCAACACCCATGCCAAGTTCCACTTGGGTGTAAGACGCAAAACTCGAGGCCTCTTCAAAGAAAAGTGCTCAATCAGTTTGGAGAGAAAAATATTATGACCGATGCATCGCTTTCCCACATATGAGAAAGTATCAGACAGCACAGACCGATAGTCCTTTATTGTAATAGGCTGGAGGCCCTTGGAGTCAAAAAGGTATACCAGAAAAATCTAAATTTTATAGTAAATTTCCTTTCTTATTATACCTACCACAATTGTTTACTACAGGCTTGCACTACAGTGGAAGTCCCTAACTCGGATAAAATACTCTCTATTTTTGTCTTTCCCAAGCAAGTTGGGAAAGAAAAGTGGTGCAAAAGCACCAATAAAAATAAGCCAAAACTGGGTCGAGTGCAACCGGCGCAGACCCAGTATGGGACGCTCTCTCCCAAGTACAACTCCACGACTTCCATTGCCACTGCGCATATACCGTCTCTAAAGACTCATTCTTTTTGAATCCGTAAACATTAGAGTTATGTGATCAGCGGGGAGGAAAGATTCTTTACCCGTAAAGAAGACGGGAGGGCCTCCATGTAAACAATTGTGGTAGATATAATAAGAAAGGAAATTTACTATAAAATTTAGATTTCTTATCAACCTACTCACAATTGTTTACTACAGGCTGAATAGACAAAAGGCTGGAGGGAATCGCATAACCAACCCCCACATAACCCCAGTGCACTGGAACCGTGAAGTAGAAGGAAGAGGTCCCGAGGCTTATCAACCATAATGTCGCAATCATTGGTAAAGGACAATGAAAAGAGACATATGAGCCTGTGTGACACACAGACAGAAAAAGGGCAGTAACAGCACAAGGCTGAAACTGACCTTCAAGAAGCCTAATGGCTATGGCAGACAACAGCCTGAGCAGAAGAAAGAGGACCCAGGGCAAAAAGGTCCTCCGACTGCTCCTGCAACTGGCGCAAATAAAAGGTGGAGAAAGTAGAAGCATTTCTCCAGTAGGCTGCCTGCATAACATCCGACAACTTGACGGAGTTAGAATAAGCCCAAGAGGTAGACAGTGCCCGCACCTCGTGGGCAGAAATACAATTGGTAATACAATCGCCAGCTGCTAAACGACTATAAGCCGTATGAATAGCAAGACAAATCCATCGAGAAATGGATTGAGGAGAGATCTTCTGTCGACCCGGAATGAGAGACAGAAAAAAACGTTTTCTGCCTTTCTGTATGAAGCGTGTCCGATCAAGATAAATGCGAATAGCACGGACCGGACAGAGCAAAGGGCGAGTACCCTCAACAGAGGGAAGAGCCCTGATACAGATAGGAGGAGGAGTAGTATCTGGTAACTGATTCTTAGCCAAAAAGGAGCAATCAGTGGTAAAAGTAACACTGTTGGGAGAGCTCCTAAAAAAGGCCGGGTCAACTGAGAGGGCGTGAAGCTCACTAACCCATCTGGCCGAAACAAATGCCATCAGAAAAGCCGTCTTATATGTGAGAAAATGCATATCCACCTGGGATAAAGGTTCGAACGGTGCCCCCCCCCCCCCCCCCCAAGCAAAGCAGCACCTACGAAAGATTTCATCGGAGAGTAAGCTGCAAAGTCCGAGGCCTTTTCAAAGAAAAGTGCCGAACAAGCTTGGAGAGGTAAGGATTAGTGCTGATACGACGCTTCCCCACATAAGAAAAAGTCTCTGAAAGCATAGACCTGCAACCCTTGATGGTAACAGGCTGGAGACCCCGAGAATCAAACAGATACACCAGAAACTCCGCAATCTGTGAAATCGAAGGATTGGCATAATCAACAGAGTGATCAGCACACCATCGACAGAAGACCTTCCATTTAGCTGCATAAGCTAAACCAGTGGAGTGCCTCCTTGAAGAAGAAATGCACTCCACTGCTCGTCTCGAAAAACCTCTACGGAGGAAACAGGACCTGACAAAAGATATGCGTCGCGACGTAGCGGGAGACGTGCCGGAACCGCCGCCATCAGCGAGCGGAGCTGATTGATCCACACCCGCTGAGGCGACAGGGGAGCGATCAGAATGATTCGACAACTGCAGGTTCGAATTTTGGCGAGAACCTGAGGAAGAATCGGAACTGGCGGGAAGGCGTAGCCGACTAGACCGTTCCAATCGAGTGACAGAGCGTCCACGGCAAAAGCCAGAGGATCTGGACACGGGGACACGAAAGTGTCCACCTGATGGTTCCAACGAGTCGCAAAGAGGTCGATGTGGGGGTGTCCCCAGAGATCGCAAAGCGACTGGAACACTGCCCTGTGAAGCATCCACTCGGTGGAAATAACCCTGCCCTGTCGGGACAGGGAGTCGGCTAGGACGTTCAGACGACCGGGAATGTGACGAACAACCACTCCGGCGTGAACATCCTGAGCGAGCAGTAGAAGATCCCGAGCTAACTCGTACATCGGAAGCGAGTGCGTGCCGCCCTGGTTCCGAATGTAAGCAACCACTGTCGGTGAGGGATCCACTGCCTGAAACTCAGAAGAAGAGCAAGAAGCTCCTTCTGGTTGATGTGTAGAGCTGCTTGATCCTGGTCCCACATCCCGTGTAGGGAAAGACCGAAAGGATCCAACGTCGCACCCCATCCGAGATCGCTGGCATCTGCCATCAGCCGTGGGTAAGTCCAGTGGAACACCCTGCGTAATCCACTGAACATCTGTCCAGGGAAGAAGGTGAGGATACAGAGAGTCCGGAAACGGAAGCACCTGATCCAGAGAATCTACATTCGGCCTCCAACGACTGAGCAGAAAGTGTTGGAGAGGTCTGACACGCAGCCGACCTAGAGGAATGAGATCCGTCACCGAACCGCAGAGACCGATCAGCCGGAGAAAACTCCGAGCGGTCGCAGACCTGGACTGGGACAGAGTCAGAGCAAAAGCTGAGAGAATCACAGCCTTGGCCTGGGGAACAGCCACCAAATTGAATTTGGTTTGGAAAGACATCCCCAGATGACAAAACGACTGAGAAGGGACCAGGTCCGACTTCTCCTCGTTGACTCTGAATCCTAGCGACGTGATCAAGCTCAACAGAGTGGCGACATCCGATTCCAGTAAGGCAGCATTGGAATGCCTCTGGAGGATATCGTCCAGATATGCCGAAGTAGTCACCCTGGACTGTGTGCGATGGAACGCTATCACATGCGACATCAGTCTGGTGAACGCCCAAGGAGCCAGGTTGAGGCCGAAAGGCATGGCCTTGAACTGGTAAACTCGCCCCAGAAAAGCGAACCTGAGAAACTTCCGTGACGCCCGATGCATCGGAACGTGGAAGTAAGCGTCTCGCAGGTCGATGCTGGCTGCGAAATCTCCCTAGTGAATTGATTGGCGGACCGACCTGAAAGTCTCCATGCTGAACTTGGGAGCAATGATAGACTGGTTCAGGATACTCAGATCGATAACCGGTCGGAGTCGGCCGTCCTTCTTCGGCACCAAGAACAGGCGGGAATAGAAACCCACTGACTGAACGTTCTTGACGACCTCGATCGCCCCCTTTGCCAGGAGATTGGCAATCTCCGTGGACAAAAGTTCCCGACGTAAAACGTCTGAAGGAACTGTGGTTGGAAGAGGCACCCTTGACAGAGTGGGGTGCCGTCGGAAGGATATGCGCAGCCCGGACGGAACAACATCTAACACCCATGGATCGGATGTGATGGTGGTCCAATGGTCTGCGAACTCTGCTATCCTTCCTCCAACCTGGGACGAGTCGAGGTGAGGACCTTCATTTCGAGCCCCGACGAGGCCCGCGAGAGGAGAAACCACCTCCTCTGCTAAATGAAGAATCCTGAGACTTCCCTCGATTCTGCCGACCCCTACCTTTACCCCGAGAGTAAGAAGTTGAGGAAGCGGCAGAAGGACCAGCCTTTTGCTTCACAGAGGAAGCAGAAGGGTACTTGTTAGGCTTGGAACGGCCCTTGCCTCCCCGAGAAGGCTGATCAAGCTGACGAAACAGCAGCTGATCTTTGGAATGACGTAGGACGTCATCCCGGACCGTCGACACGGAACCATGGAAAAGTTGCGGACCTGCCAAAGAAGCAGATCGAAGAGTAGCACGCTGCTCCTTGGGAAGGGATCGTCCTGTGTCCAGCACAGCGTCCCTTCGAACTAATTCCAAATTAGCCGTGTAACAGGCATGCGTGTGAGTAAGGTGCATAAGCGCCTTAGACAGCACACGCAAAGGAGCCTGTACCTCGTCAAACTTATCTGGAGGCAGATAAGCAGCCAAAGCTGAGACGACGTGATCTGAGAGAGAAAGCATGCCAAGCATCTCTCTAGATAAGCCCAACGTGGACTCCAGAGTCGTCATTGGAAAGACGGCAGACTTGGGCTTGGAAAGCCCGAGGGAAGTGGAGTCCTGATCCAGAACCGTCAAAGTCTGGCAGACTGACGGATTGGCGGAATCGTAGGAACGATAACGCACAGGAGGCAAAAAGGTGTCAACCCTGGTGAAGAACGAAGTCTTCAAAGCCTTGGAATTCAGCTTGGCATCCAATGCTGAAAAAGCTTCAACCACCTGTACCGACTGGCACGGTCGAAGGCGCCCAGAAGCAGGTTGCTCCATAGGCTGTTGGTGCGCGACCGATGATCGCGGCCAGGCTGACACTGTCGGCTGGTTAGCAGGTTTGAGCTCAGGCAGAAACCCAAACACAAAGTCAAGAGCCGCCCCCAAGTCCGAAGACTGCTGGCCCTCGACCTCAAGCATGTCGGACTCCTCCCCAGAGTCGGAAGACACATAGCCCATCGTGGGCAAACCAGCCGACGCCTCCCATGGTGTAGGGACACCAGAGGAATCGGAAACCGGCCTGTTTCCAATACCGGGAGGCGGCGCCATAGGAGGCGCCTGGAAACCACCCATAGCCTCGCTGGAAGCAACAGGAAGGCTCTTAGAAAGAACCTGAGTGAGTAAGGAGAGGGCCTCCCTAAGCTCACTGCCCTTACCGACCGGTTCGACAGGGGAGCGAACCGGCAAAGTGGCTTCACCTCTGACCCTCTTAACCAGCGAAGGGTCACGATCCTCCAAAACACCCGACGCGGGACGACGGGCGGCAGCCGAAACATCTGAAGGCAGACGTGTATAGGGGTACGATGCACCCCGAGGATCAATATTGCGAGAACTCATGAGAGTCACCGCGGACCTCTGCGGGGCAGAAGGTCCAGGCTGCACAAAAGGCGTTGGCGTGAGCAGACAGAAACGCCACGGAGTTCATAGTGTTTCCACTACGAACATCCGAATCCAAAGACACAACTGTGGTGCTCGACGGCGAAGAGACCACAGAGCTGGGCTCAGCCGGCAGCCCCTTCCGACTTCGCCGAGTTGAAGTCAGGGAAGGCTGAGGCCGATATCCCACGTCTACAGTATCGGACATTCCTACAGTCCCCTGCAGCGAAAAGCCGAGGCCGGCTGAAACAGACAACGAAGCAGACGGACCAGCAGCAGTAGTAGATACGTCGAGAGTCGTTGAGGCTGGTGAAATAGTGGAGAGAGCACACCGGCTCGGCTCCGAAGGAGGAGTCACAACCCTAGTGACAGCCTCAGATGTCGACTGGAGGGGGACCGTAGTCCCGGAACCAGGCATCTCCTCACCAGAACACTCAACGGCTCCCGCAGTATCCACCACAGGAAAAGACTGCACATCCCCCACGGAGGAGGAATAACTCTCACCAGACAAAGTCGGCTCGGGAGGCCCCGAACGACCACGTTCTCCTTTCCCGCGGGAGTGGGAGGCACGGCCACGAGAACGAACGACACGGTTTACTGACGCCCAGAAGGTGGAAGACCATGTTCCACAGACACCACACGGCCGCTCGGCCGAACACCCATTACAGGAGGAACAAGACGAATGTACATCGTCCACATGCTTTGGCAGCAGACATTGCCCACAAGGAATTGTCCTGGGCATGATAGAGGTGAGAGGAGTCGAGAAGGTGAGATCAGAAAACAGAACACCCCCAAAGAGAGAAAGGTGACAGAAACAAAGACCCCAGACGGTCGACCGGGAACCACACAACAGGAAGACTACTCTCAAAAGAAAGAAGAAACACTGTAGGAGTGGTACCCCACTGACACCTAACTCTAACACAATTAGAAAATTTTGCAAAAAAAGCATTAACAATAATTGTGAAAAATCTAAGTCTGAACCGCGTGACACACGAAATTCATGCGCGACTCGAGAGAGAGCAAATAAATATACATTATGGACATATAATAGAAAAGAGAATATAAAACACTGTTCCTGAGAATACAAAGGATACACTGTGGTATAATGAATCAGGAATCATCAAACATCGAGCTGGTGGAACACTGATAAGCGTGCAAAAACATCTCGACACGAAGCGGATTATAAAAAGAATGAGTCTTTAGAGACGGTATATGTGCACTGGCAACGGAAGTCGTGGAGTTGTACTTGGGAGAGAGCGTCCCGTACTGGGTCTGCGCCGGTTGCACTCGACCCAGTTTTGGCTTATTTTCATTGGTGCTTTTGCACCACTTTTCTTTCCCAACTTGCTTGGGAAAGACAAAAATAGAGAGTATTTTATCCGAGTTAGGGACTTCCACAGTAGTGCAAGCCTGTAGTAAACAATTGTGAGTAGGTTGATAAGAATCCTCAATTTGAGCGACTGACAGATTACAGTAATCCACATTTTGAGCTGTACACCAGCAGCAGAAAACCTTCCACTTAGCACTCCACTGATCGTCTCGAAAAACCTCTACGTCTGAGACAGGGCCTGAGAAAAGACAGGCGTGAAGGGACAGGCTTGCCAGGTTGTTGTGATACTTCCTGGGACGACCCTGGGAAAGAAGATTGCGATGTAGAGGTAGACGAATCAGACGATCTGCCAACAGAGCCTGCAACAGATTGATCCACACCCTCTGTGGAGACAGAGGTGCGATCAGAATGATCCTGCAACTGCAAGCACGAATCTTTGCCAACACTTGAGGAAGAATCGGTGCAGGAGGGAAGGCATAGCCGATCCAACCTGTCCAGTCCAGAGACAGAGCGTCTACCGCAAATGCTAGTGGATCTGGACATGGAGAGACAAAGGTCTCTACCTGATGATTCCAGCGAGTGGTGAAGTGTCGACCAGAGGACACCCTCACCGCTCACTAATCGCCTGAAACACCGACCGATGCAGCATCCATTCGGTGGGAAGGACACTGTCGCATCGGGACAGGGTGTCTGCTAGGACGTTGTGACGTCCGGGAATGTGCCGAATGGCCACCCGAGCGTTTACATCCCACGCCAACAGTAGAAGATCCAGAGACAGCCGATACATGGAAATCGAATGTGTGCCTCCTTGATTCCATATGTAGGCCACCACTGTCGAATTGTCCGAAAGAAGTAGGACAGTGTGATCCGACAGGTGAGAGATCGAAAGCCAAAAACTCAACAGAAGAGCAAGGAGCTCCTTCTGGTTGATATGAAGGGCCACCTGCTCACTGCCCCACTCACTGTGAGTAGACAGACCGAGAGGATCCAACGTTGCACCTCAGCCCCGATCTCTGGAATCCGCAGTAAGGATGCGATCGGCCAAAGGAAGATCCAACAGGACACCCTGAGTCAACCAGGTACATCGACCCAAGGGTGGAGGTGACAAAGCAGGGACCGAGAAATAGGAAGTTCCAGGTCCAGAGGATCCACATTCGGATGCCAATGATCCAACAGGAAGTGTTGGACAAACAAGCGACCCAGCGGAATGAGATCTGTCAACCGAACCACAAAGGCTCAGCATCCAAAGGAAAGTCCTGGCCGAGACCGAGGAAGATCGGAGCAGGTTCTGAGTCAAGGCGGAAAGGATCATCGTCCGAGCATTGGGAACCGACACCACATTGTGAAGAGTGTCGAAATCCATTCCCAAATGACGAAATTGCTGAGAAGGAAGGAGATCCGACTTCTCACAATTGATTCTGAAACCCAGCGATGCCAGTAGGCCAAGTAACCGTCGGACATCGGACTCCAGAACTGCTGCATTGTGGTGTCGTTGGAGGATGTCGTCCAGGTAGGCTGACGAAGTCACAGCCGACTGAGTACGATGAAAAGCGAGCACATGTGACATCAGTAGGTTGAAGGCCCAAGGAGCCAGGTTCAAACCGAACAGGAGAGCTTTGAATTGAAAGACACGATCCCAAAACGAGAACCGAAGGTATTTCCGTGACGCCAGATGAATGGGCACATGGAAATAGGCATCCTTCAGGTTGATACTGGCTGCAAAATCGCCCTGATGAATGGAACGTTGAACCGACTGGAAAGTCTCCATACTGAAACGAGGTGCTATGATGGACTCGTTCAGGATACTCAGATCGATGACAGGACGAAACTGGCCGTTTTTCTTTGGCACCAAGAAAAGTCTCGAGTAAAACCCTGGTGAAAGGGTTTTCTGACCACCTCGATCGCCCCTTTGGGGAGGAGAATGTTGATCTCCTGCACCAGAAGGTCCCGACGCAGAGAATCCGAAGGGACCTGAGTCGGGAGGGGTACCCGAGATAAACAGGGGTGCCGACGGAAGGACAGTCGCACACTGGATTGGATGATGTCGAGGACCCAAGGGTCCGATGTTATCTCTGTCCAACGGTTGAAAAACAGCGACAGCCTTCCCCCGAGTGGAGGCGAATCGAGGTGAGGAGCTTCATTTGCAGCCTCAACGAGGCCCCCAAATGAACTCTTTTATGAACCTGACACATGCTCATGCCTGTAACACGGCTAATTTAGATTCTCCAAGAGGAGAAACCACCCCCTCGAGAAGCAACAGAGTCCTGAGACTTTCCTCCCTGAGGCTGCCAACGAGCCTGGCCGCGTCTGCGCTTCTTCGGAGCAGAAGGAGCCACAGGCGTGGCCGACGCAGCGAGGCACTTGGCAGGCCTGGAACGACCATCACCTGCAGCAGCAGGTTGGTCCAGCTGTCGTAACAAAAGCTGGTCCTTCGAATGATGAAGAACCTCACCACGGACAGCTTCCATGGAACCATGGAACAGCTGAGGTCCAACCAAAGAAGCAGACCTCAGAACAGCATGCTGCTCAGAAGGAAGGGATGGAGAAGAATCCAACACCGCATCCCAGTGTGCAAGCTCCAAATTAGCCGTGTTACAGGTGTGAGCATGTGTCAGGTTCATAAGAGCCTGCAACAAAACACACAAAGGCACCTGAGCATCATCAAACTCCCCTGGCAGAAAATATGCGGCCAGGGCAGCGACGACATGGTCCGTGAGAGATAACATGCCCAGCATCTCTCAGGCAGACGTGAAACAATTAGTAGAAGTCAATTTGATTTTCGGAAAAATCGACTCTGAAATCCGCACGTCGACTAGTCGGGAAACTTAAAGATGAAGTCGTAAAATGCCAATAGTGGGGGTTAATGATTACAAACATCAGACGTTTCTGCTTCGTGGTGGACCCATTTTAAATTGTATTGAGAAATGGATATCAATGCAATCATTGTCGTTTGTTGATGCCGATAATGTTACAACTTAATTTCAGCAGCATTACAAGCACTGATTTCACATAACCAAATCACTGGCACGCGTTGAAGAAAAATACTTTGATGTACAACTTCAAAGATGCCGTTAATTCATGCAAGCGTTCTATCCCTCACCCAAGTCACCCACACTTTTTAACTGATATAAAAATAAAATACATGCCTGAAACACTCATATTGCTGGCCGGTTTTGGCCGTTACGTCAGGTAAAGGGTTAGGGCACACTAAGTCCTTTCTCCTCTCATTCGTCCGCAGTACCCTGCACTCCACACAACAGTCAGTTGAAGCGCCGTAACTCTGCAGTTTCTGCAGAGTTCCCGTGCTTAACCCTTTACCTAACGTAACGGCCAAAACCGGCCAGCGCTATTCTCAAAAATCGCCAATTAATTTTCATTATTTTTTTCATTTTTTGTCTCAAAAACATAGGTTATGACCCCTCGTTGGAACGAGCTCGTCGAGCTCGTTCCAACGAGGGGTCATAACCTATGTTTTTGAGACAAAAAATGAAAAAAATTAGTTATTCAAGAATTATTTTTGCAAGTGTCGTCTGCTTTTCGTGTTAGGTAAAGGGTTAAACCTACTCTTGTACATGAATAGAAGTGAATCTTCTTTGAGCAAACTGCCCTGTCTTCCTCAAAAGTAAATCAATGCCATAGCTTCATATTCTATGATATTACTGTAGTGGGTTGGGTGCGAGCTGGCGAAGACTGGATATGAAGGTGAGGAAACTGTCCATCACAAAATTTGACCTGGGAGTTTTTCATTAATTGCACCGGGCGAATGGCGGCACACTTCAAAACATTTTACAAATTCACGAAACTTCTGTTTTAACATCATTGGGTACTTTTTCTACTGTACGGACAGAGGACTAGGAGGCACACACTTCCCAGGTATCTTAATTTTTTTACTGAATGGTTAAAGCTATAATATGGATGACATTTTAAAAAACTCAAAATACAAAAAGAGAACAGCTTTGTTCATGACTTTGACAAGGAAACTTCATCAAACACCTGTCAAACGAGTCATTAAACGAAAGGGTCATCAACTTACATGTAACAGTCTCTTATGACCTAATTTACTGAGACAATTATTTTTCAACAGAAAAGCCGATTAGTCGATTTTTAATCGATTACTCCTGTCGACTAGTCGACTTTGAAAAATAGGTAATCGTTTCAACACTACTCTCGGGACAGGCCCACCACAGATTCAACGACTGACCACGGGAGAACTGCCGACTTAGGCCAAGTCAACCCGAAGGAAGAAGATTCTTCGTCCACAGTAGTCATCCCTTGACACAAAACTGCGACGGAGGCAGAAAAGCATCAGATCGTGAAAAGAAAGAACCCTTCAGGGCCTTGGAACATATTTTGGTGTCCAAGCCCTGGAAGGACTCAACAACCTGAGCCGATTGCAGAGGACGCAAAGCCCCAGAGCTACAAGGCTAAACAGGGTTACGGCACTCCACAGAGGACCGCGGCCAGACAGTCACTGATGGCTGGTCTGAAGGCTGAATGTCTGGCAATAACCCAAAGACAAAATCTAAAGCCTGCCCCAAAACTGACGAGGGAGGCCCGTAGCCTTCAAGACAATCATCATCCTCTGTAGCAGAAGAGACGTAGGCCAACTTGGGCTGACCAGCGGGAACCTCCTGTGAATACTGAACAGCATCCAAAGGGCCAGGAGAGGAAAGGAGGTTGTGCCTCAGGAGGCACAGGGAAGCCAACTTGAGGGTTGCTAGAAAGCAACCGGGTGAGCACCATAACAGCCTGCTGCAGCTCACCCTGAGAATCCGTCGTAGCAGCCATGCCCGACGGAGTGTCTTCCCAATGGACCCTTCTAGAAGAAGAACCCAAATGCTCAGAAGGGACCGACGACGTACGTCGATCAGTAGACAGAGTAGGGAGACAGTGGGAAGACACCGGAGGATAGTTCCAAGAGTGATGCCGAGGGGCAATCACTGACCTCTGCAAAACAGAAGGCCCTGCCTGCAAATCTTCTAGAGAGCTTGATGTCGTATGTCGATCAGTAGCTGGACCTGGGACACGATGAGAAGACACTGGAGGATTGTCCCAAGAATGACAGGAACCTGCCATTGGCCTCTGCACGACAGAAGGCCCCAACTGCCCTTCCTCTGAGACCGACGACAAGCATCGACTGACAGCCAGACTTGGAACACAGTGAGAAATCACCAGAGGAGGGTTCCAAGAGTGACAGATGACAGGAGCTGTCACTGGCCTCTGCCGAACAGCAGGCCCTGGATGCCAATGTCCCAGCCCCATCCTGCTAGTCGGCTCACCAGCAGGGGAAGGCGGAACAACAAACGATTCATTCGAGGGGCGAGGAATCGCTGCCGAAGCGCCCAAACGACCAGGAGCAAACCTAGCCAGATGAGACAGAGCAGCAAGCAAACCCGAACAGCATCGCTGAGAAGACAGGGAAGGCTGAGAGCCCAGAGACACACCAGCAGATACAGCCTCGGACCCCCGGAAGAGATGGCAGTTCTACTATCATACAAGATAGGATCAGCAGGAACAACTTCCCCAGCAACTGTCAATGGTGCAGAAGGCAAATCGGAGAGAGAGTCACCGAGCTGACCTCGGAGAAACTCTCAACGAAAACAGCCGCCTCAAGGGTGACATCAGAAGCCAAAGGAAGAGAGACCACAGTCTCCACTTTAGGCAACACAGCACCAGCACCATCAACAGTCGCAGAGAAACTTGCTACCGAACAGCTCCAGCACCATCAATAGTTGCAGAGGAACTTGCTACCGAAATAGGCTGACCAACATCCTGCGTGACAGAGTTACCACATGCACTCTCATAAATCTCCGAAGAGGCACAGCTACCCGTACCCCGAGAACGTGGGGTTCTAGCCCTGAAGAGAACCACCTTGTTCATGGATGCCCAGAACTTAGAGGACCAAACACCACAGGAATGGGCCTTTGAGCAATTGTTGCAAGTAGCATGAGAATCATCTGCATGTTTCACCTGCAAACAAGATGGACAAGGAATTGTTTTAGGCATAATAATTTCAATTCGGAAAAAATCCCCAAGAAGATCAAAACAATCAAGCTTCCCACAGGCAGAAAACCGAACAACAATGGTCGCATTTACACGTGTGGGAAAAGCAAGACAATGTAAGAGAATACAAGCAAAAAATAGTATAAATAATATAATAATGAATCAATTTAGAGCTTCATAAAAGGATACAGTTCACTTGCACATTAATTGACAATAAAAGCAGACAAAATCAAGCTGTTCACGAAGGAAAAACAAATGAGCAGCACGAGTCACAAAATTTCCGACCATGTTACAATGGCAGAAATAAAAGGAATTGATGTCACGGCTGTTGCGCGTGTGCTCGGTAAATGCAAGAGGTGTGCCAAGAGAGTACCTGTAATGTCGAGCGCCGGTCTCGCTCGACCCTTTTTCTCTCTTTTTCGTGCTTTTGCACTCTTCCACTTTTCCAACTCGTTTGGAAAAGTTTCTTAGCTTGAGTTAGTTCCAAAGTAGGGCTTGCACTTACGTTACAGCCAATTGTAAACAATTGCGAGTAGGTTGAGAAGAAATACAAGATTTGCCAAGCTTATATTTTGGCCGTAGTTGGTTAAGTAGTATTCAGTTTGTTCCCAAATTAAGGACTTATGTAATTTTAAAACATACTTTTGGTACAGAGTCATATATTCTTATGAATTTGAATAGAAGACAGCGATCAATGTTAGCTTAGTTTCGTTGTGGTACATTGCCGGTCAGAGTAGAAACAGGTTGAAATAAAAATGAAAAGTTGGAAGAACGAATCTGCAATGTGTGTAATGAAAATGTGATTGAAAATGAAAAACACTTTTTAACTAAATGTCCGCTTTATAAGGATATTCACGTAAAACTCTTAGAATCTATGTCAGCTAATGATAGGAGAGATTTATATTCGTCCGACTTTGAGAATATAGGTATTATTGTCAATAATTACCAAAGACAATGCGCGAATTATTTAATTGATGCCTTCATGCGACGTAAAAATATTGTCTATGCATCTTGTTAAACCAAAAGGTTAAGGGCTGGGTATTCTTATATTAGTTCTTTACAGGGGGAAATCATATTATGTAACCAGAAGCCCGGTGACTGCAGATTGCAGATATTCTATCATGTGTGAGGCTTGTATTGATGGCTTTCTGTTACGACAAATTTAGTCAATGTATTTTTCCGGTGGACTAACATACTGTTGATCTGCTGGGAAACCGCATAATCAACTATAACTTTCTTGTATAGTGCCATTATTTTATTATATTGTTTTATCTATCTATACTTTATGGGTGTGAATACTTTTTACAGATTCAGTAACTGAAGTCATGTGTGATGGTAGAGTAACCCTAATAGTAAACATTATAGTAAATTCTGAAGTAAACATGCTTTTGTTGTCTGGTTACGCCACATTTATAGTTTTTGATTGAATGGTAGGAAGTTGATCTCGTCAGCTCAATTTAATATTACTGTCTCAATATTGCAGTTAGTCTGTGTGGCCACTGATAGGTCAGTCATGAATATTGTAGTCTGTCACGCTCATGGAGTCAATGATAAGTCCGTGGAGTGTAAAAGGCAGGCCAACACAATGTGCTGACCTGCTCTGCGCACTCGACTGGTGATTTATTGTATTATGGTGTCTAAGTAATTTCCCACCTCCCTGGTGTTTAACTGGGTTATGCATACCTCATGTGTGTGCATGGATATATGCGTGTGTGTGTGTGTGGGTGGGTGGGTTTGTGTGTGCGTGTGTGTGTTTGTATGTGTAGAGTGTGAATCTGTATATCATGCACAAGGATAATTTCCAGTCACTCAGCATGCACATATTATAGAGTTAAGAAGTTATAGGTGACATATAGGCCCACTGGGCCGGGTGCAATTGTTTTATTTTTATTGTACTAAATTGTATTATGAAAGCACATATCACATAAATAAAGATTCTATCTATCCATCTACAACCAAAAACATAAATAAATTGCATGAAACTGCATGCTGCCTAGGCCTAACCTCCAAACCGCACTTAACACAAGGCTACATTTTTGATGTTGGACAAGTAAGTAAGCGAGCAAGATTGATGTTGGACTCAATGATGATGAATGAAAAGTTTCAGCACTGCGAAGGCGCACAGGGACGATGTGGGATTGAAATTCCCTTGCGGCCCGAGTAACTTTATTTGTTTATAACTTTGTTTACTTAGGAATCCACGACAGTTGGATGGGAGAGCCCAACATCTTATTACGTTGGACTCTTTCTATGAGACCCTTATATATGTGGAGAGTTGTTTTTACGCAAGAGGTGTTCAAATAAATGTTCAAAGAAACCGTGAGAATCAGTATAAGATTATCTCATGAAGGATAATTACAGTCCACATAAATGGTTTAAGGGTTCAAAGAAACTGTAAAAAACAGTATATGACCGCTTAATCAAGTGCGATTAAATCATTTAAGCTTCAATCGTACTGTAAAAACGATGTATGAGTATCTCATCAGAGGCCAGAACAACATTTAAAAACAATTTTTAAGCTTAGTTGTGCCAAACAACATCGAAGAAGTATATCATTTTGGGTTTGCATGTCGGCCTTGGAGCACATGTCATTCTGTTATCCAATAAAGTGGATTTTATACAATGGATTTTATATTTCTTTATTCATTATGGATCAGTCTTGTGCTTAATATATTTTGACTTTAGAAATAAAGGTAAGTACGCCGTATATACTATTCTTTAAAAAAAATATTCTGGAAAACCTCCAAATTATTTATTATTTATTGGTGTTTTAAGGTCACATATTTCTGCACAATGGCTAATCATGACCATGACAGTTTTACGGGTGGAGGAAGCCGGAGTACCCGGAGAGAACCACCGAGCAACTGTCAGCTCCCCAACATACTAACTCCACACAAGCAGGGTTAGCATTGGTTGAAGACAGGTGCACCATCGACATGCAGCACGCTTTAGTACACAGCGTCACCGTGCCCCCACATGGGCAATGGGGGTGAAGTGTCTTGCCCAAGGACACAACGCGGTTGTCGCAGGTGGGATTCGAACCGAGGACCTCTCAGCTTGCAGCCTGCATCGCTACCTACTGAGCCACCGCGCCCCCTGAAAACCTCCAAAGATACACACAAAAAAAAAAAAAAATGAACTGGACGCACTAAAAAGTGTAGTCTGTGTCCGTGGAAAAGTGAAGTCGGGATTTAAATTATCATTTTCTCATTTATTTATTGGTTGTTTTCTATGAAATTTGGGGGATGATACAAAATATATATGCTAAAAGAGAAGTTTGTACGATGTTATTTTATGATGTTAGAAGACATTTTCTCTTTCAAACACACTAAAAAGTGTAGCTGACTCGGTGCTGTGTTAGCTAATTAATTGGCTTATGCTGTGTTGGCACAGCGAGGTGGGCTGATTATTATTATTCCAATTTTTTTTTTTAGTAATAAATTTTAACCCCCCCCCCCCCCCCGGCAGACTTAACAGAGTCAAGTTAGTCGGATTCAGAGTTGTTGTTTTTTCCAAAATGTTTTTTTAGCAATAAATTTTAAACTCCCCTCATCCTTTGTCCGGGCTTGGGACCGGCAGACTTAAGAGAATCAAGTTGGCAACTGCAGGCTGTGCACTTTGGCTACTGTCCTCTTTATTAGGTTTTCCTTGAGATGTCGTGTGCACAGTGTGTGAGTGGAACTTGGTTACTGTATCATGGAACCCGCTTCCTGGAAAGAGCCCGGGGTGTGCCCCTCGTTTGAGAGAGTCAGTGTGGGGCGGGGGAGGGGGGGTGCCCGGGATTTTTTTCTCGGGTCGCGTTTCTAGGAGAGTATGGGTAGGATTGTCCCCAATGTCGTAGCCACATGGGGCTGGGGCACTTACCCCCTCCCCAAAATCTAGCTGTGTCCCCTTCCAAATGTTTTCCGCCAGTAGACTTAGATTTTAAAATTTTCCTGGGGGAGAACCCCCCCCCCCCCGAAAAAAATCCTGGAGAAGGACCCCCAGCACCCCCGCCTTTCGCGCATCTGATGGCTTTACCCCCGTCCCCTGTTATCGCCCCCACCCCCCCCTCTGGAAACTTTTTCCTGGCTACGCGCCTGCTTGTCCTCTCTCGTTTGTGGGAGCCCGCGTTGGTGGAGGGTGGAGGGTGAGCTTGTTCGGGGAAAGTGTTCAGGAAAGCTTAAACTGGACTTCAATGACTTATCCCCAAGATATTTTAAGATCTTTCGATTATTATCATTATGTGGGTGTGCAATATGCTAGATGTATCTGAGTCTTGCTCCGCTTTCTAAGGGTAGATCACGGTTTGTCCCCGACTCGCCGTGATGCGTCCTCGGAATCCAAAGCGAGAGTTTGATGCATGTTTGTAAATCCAAATAATGGATATAATCTTTATTTATCACTAAAATACTCATCAAACGTGGATACAATTTTACACACGATTAAACTAGGCGCTTGCCTTCCTCTTAAACCTAAATTTCACTGTTTTCCTCTGCGACATTCTTCCTCAGATAGACAGCTAATTGATTTCACACCTTTGTCGCATCTTGTCGACAGCTTCAAGCAGGCTACTACTTAACGAACACAAGAATTTCGCGCTGTCGTACATTTTATAAACCTTATTAATCATCAAAATACTCATCAGAAGTGAATAAAATTTTACAAACGAATAATATATACCCACATATACCTGCATATGCACCCTCAATCATTTTTAACTTGTATTCCTATTATTTTCTCTTCTGTTCGTTTATGTTCGTTTGTGTTCGTTAAGTAGTAGGACCGCCCAAATGAACTAAAAAATTATTTTTGAAAGTTATTTTTTCAATTCCCAAACTCCAAAATTTTTTACCAAAAGTGGGAACATTCGGCCTCAAAGGTGGGAACTCCGAATGTTCCCCGAAAAATACCTGGGGCCGAATGTTCCCGAGGCCGAAAGGACTCCTCCCCAATTTCACAAGGGAATTTGGGCGATCACAGTCGTCGCAGAAAATGATGCCATAAAAAGTCTCTTAGCTTGGAAATCGATATTACCGATTTGAAATCTATCATTTGTGTTGCAAGAGATCCATCAGTGTTCTGATATTCTAACACGACAGTGTCTGACGTTATGTTAGAGTGAATATTTTCCACCACGACGTCGCCGCCTTTATTCTTGACATTCACGACCAACTGGCTCTGCAAAGTTACTTTACATAAACATAAAGTCAACAAAAATGATAATAAGCTCGCCATGACGATCTTTGTGTCATCAGTTAATAATTTATTTTGTTATTGGAGAGAAAAATGCAAAATAAATTAGAGAAAACCCCATTTTTGTTGACAGTCAATCAATTTCCGGTTTCTTCAGTTGTTAAAAATCGGTCGAACTAAGTTGATCCCGAACCTAGGAAAAAAGGACTGCAAAAGACCTCAAGCAAAGTGAGGTGGTAGTCTAGCAGAAGTACTAAATAAATCCGATATTTTGGGGAATATACTTTTTTGGGGGCATGGGGGGAGGGGGGGGGGGGCAAAAAATGCTCGGAGAGGGGAATGTTTTTTATGTATTTTCTAGGCAATATTCAAGTGGAAGGGAAATTATTCATAATTTGGCTAAAACGCATGTTTGAAGACTGAATGTTCGACAACTAACTCGTTTGGGTTTCAAAGCGGTTGAATGTGATTTTCTCGTCTTATTTCTGTCGAAAAGATTTATTGATCTGACAGTCCTGTTGGAAAATTCAGGCCCGTCGGAATGAAATTTATATTGGGGGGGGGGGGGGGGGGGCTGATAGGCCTATTGCTAATTTGGGTGAACTGGCTGATACTAAATGGGTATGGGGTATCCAGATGCCGAAGGCATTTGGCGCGAGTGCTGAAGGCACAAGCTTTTTGAGGGGGGGGGGGGGGGGAGAGGAGATGGGTTACTCCCCCAGAAACTCTTTTGAAAACGGCAATCAAAGGAAGCATTCTGGTAGCTTTTGAGGCAAAAACCTCTTGATTTTTTTAAACGGCAAAAGATGTTTTTTTAACAAAATGTTTCAAAAATCCCAGTAGAACCCCATAACATTTGGGGACGGTTCTCACACCGGGCTCACCTGTAGGCCGTGGCCGTATTCCGTCATGCTAAAAACACAGTCAGGCCTTATGGTGGATTCATTAGTTTTATCATTACGCCAACGGTTGTCGAGGTCTTCTAAGCTGCCAATGGAATTGCTCAAAACGTTTGCACATCAACATATGCAGGTGCATGTTATACATTCAGTGATACGTTCATAATTCTAATCCAGGGGGCGTAGTAAGCTAATTTTATTTGGGGGGGGGGGGGGGGCGTAGGACCTATATTTCCATGACGCGATGCGTCATCCGAGTGGGGGTGAACATGAGAGGGGGTATCCTCCGTCTCGTGGGTGGGGGGTGCGGGGGCCTCCCCCGGGAAAATTTTCGAATTTAAGATGTAAAAACATGCATTCTGGTTGATTCTGAGCAAATAAATCGTATATTGCTATGACGCTTCGCGTCATCCGACCCGCGAAGAGGCGAGTGGGGGTGAGCACGAGAGCGGGTACCTCCCCGTCTCGTTGGTGGGGGTCCGGGGGGGGGGGGGCTCCCCCGGGAATTTTTTTTTAATTTAAGATGTACAAATTTAATATGCATTCTGGGTGATTCTGAGCAAATACATCGTCAGTAAGGAAATACGTCAGCTCTCTGATCAATTCAGCGTGATTTCCGAGCAGAATGACAGGAATAGTGAACATGCAATGAATTACCCTGTGGTTGGTTGGGGTTTAACATCGCTTTCCACAATTAGGCGAAAACACGACTGTCAGTTTTATTGGTGGAAGAAAGCCCACATGGAACCCACTCAATCCAGTAATCATTAACAGCAATGTCGGAATATGGTAACCAGTGGGCATCCCGGGTGGAGAAACCACCAACCCAGCCCAGTAAAGCCTACTTTTGACAAATTTGTGGGGGTGGGGGTGGGGGTGGGTGGGAAATATCTCCCTTACTACCCCCCCCCCGGTTCCTACGCCACTGTTCTAATCTGAGTTAAATAATGTAATGTCCAGTTTTATTCAGATTACATCGGTTGCTCCCATCATGGATAAACTAACGACGAAATATGAGCAAATTATTGGGGGGGGGGGGGCTGAAGCCACCCCCCCCCCACCCCCACCCCCCCCCGGCTCCGACGGGCCTGAAATTGATAACATATCGGTCAGCTGCTGATCCGCTGTCATTGTGCTCGAGAAGGCCTTACCTTTGTGCTCCATAATGCCGCTTCCTCAACCGCCCATTATCTCCATAATGCCCAGAAGCGAACTATTTGATGACATCCCGTACCTTATCATCCAATTTCACTTACCAGCACACCGACCCTCTCATTTGTATCGCCCAATAATCACATATCCTTCACTACCCCATCCCACTTCATTGTTATACTCGCTGTGAATCTTGTTCGGTCAGAATGATATTCTAGACATTGTAAGAGAAAGTGTTCCAGGGACTCCATTACTCCCAAATTGAACATTTAGCGCTCCTTGTAACCGCACCCCATGGGCCATGAGAAATTCCCTCAATGAGGTCTAATTTACTATCCCTCTTAGCCTCATTTCGTTTGAAGCCATGAGGGCCAAGAAAAAAATCCTCAGTAAGGTCTAATTTACTATCCCTCTTACCCTTATAAAAAAGTACCATGGTAAATCCCAAAATACACTGGTAATACCATGGTAATATGATGGTATCACCAGGGTATTTTGGGATTTACCATGGTACTTTTTTATAAGGGTAGCCTCATCCCGGTATTTAACAGTCCTACCCCGTGGCATCCCAATTTCAGCACCCATTTTTGGAAAACGTCTGGCCTTCGGCACCCATTTTTAGCCGTATGAGGCAGTGAGGGCCATGAGGAAAAGCCCCCAATGAGGTCTAATTTACTATCCCTCTTAGCCTCATTTCTGTATTTAAGGATACCTATGACCTACCTCCTATACAGGTAGTCTTACCAACGGCTTCCATCTTATCTTCAAAGCTCCGAGGCTGCTACTTGTCCATCTGTCCTATTATTAGCTTCTACGGGAGCGCGGTGGCTCAGTGGTAGGTTGTTGGACTTCTATACTAGAGGTCCCGAGTTCGATCTCCGTCCGGGATGACCCGCCTTGTGTCCTTGGGCAAGGCACTTTATCCCAGTTACCTGCATGGGGGCACGATGACATCGTGTACTAGGGCATACTGCACGTCGATGGTGCACATGTCTTCAACCGCTGTAACCCTGCTTGAGAGGAGCTTGAACAGAGTTAGAATGTTGAGCTGACAGTTGCTCGCCGATGCTCGGTGGTACTCTTCGGGTACTTCGGCCTCCTCCACCCGTAAAACTGTCACGATTAGCCAGTGTGCATAAGTATGTGACCTTAAACACCAATAAATAAATAAATTAATAAATAAATAGTAGCTTCAAGTTTATTGCGGCCTTGTACCAGTACTATTGGCTATACTAGCATCCATTAATATTGACTTGTAACACTACTTCCTAGCTATACCTTCGCTCAGGCCTTCAAAATGTTCAATCTGATGGCTTTATTTCCCCTGTATAACACGTATACATATAGACAGGCTATATAAGGAATTGCGTAATTAGAATTTGTATCCGATTTCGTAAAATGTGATTCCGTGATTTGACAAACGCGCGAGTGCATGAAAAGGGATTGATAACGCCCATTTATTATTGCAAGAACCTGGACAGAAAAAAGACATGACGATATACAACCAACCACTGCAAAACAACGAAGGTACA